>ML808695.1:62353-114419 GCA_009831015.1 Picea engelmannii | reverse complement strand
CACTTTAACATGATTATTATTGCTAGTACTACTACCATTTTTCATAGGTTTTTCCTTTTGATTGCTACATCGATCTATAGGACACCCCCATAAGCATTTATTACATTGAAATGAAGCTACATCAAAAGTTGAAAATTGTGTCCATGTTGGAATTGGCCCACATAAGTTGTTAGATGAAACATATAGAACCCGCAACCAATGTAAGTTAGAGAGTTCTTGAGGAATTTGTCCACTCAAATTATTTTTGGCCAAGTCCAACACCTCCAAAGTAGATATGTTACTAAGAGATGTGGGTATTGGTCCTTCCAATTGGTTCCCAGATAAATTCATCCATCTCAAGCTACTCTTACTTCCTATGCTTATAAGAATTTCCCCTGTAAGATTATTGCTAGACAAATTGAAGAAAGTGTTTTCCATATATGTGCCAAAAGATGCAAGAACACAATTTGTTGGGTCTGTACTTCTTTCAAAGATTATATTATTTTTTTCAAGCCAAGATACATTGAGTGCAAATCCCTTAAGTCTTTCAAGATGAAATGGTATTCTTCCACTAAATTTATTGTTGGATAAATCCAAGTAAGTCAAGTTCATGAGATTTGTAATCCATTTAGGAATATCACCATGGAAATTATTATAACCAATATTTAATATGATCAAGTTTTCAAAAAATGAGAGGTAACTAGTAAGTTCCCCTGTCAATTTATTTGCACTTAAATCAAGATGTTGAATGTTGGTACAAGTGGCCAAAGATATAGATATATTTCCAGAGAAGTTATTAAAAGAAGCTGAGAAAATAACAAGAGAAGTGCAATTGCTAAAGCCCTTAGGAAGTGATCCCTCTAGACTATTTTTGGATAGATCTAAAATCTCAAGTGAAACCAAATCGCTAATACTATAAGGAACTCTTCCAAAAATATTGTTATTATTTATGTCCGAAGTATAAAGAGATTTTAATTTACCTATACTATGTGGAAGACATCCAATTAAGTTGTTTGAAGATAAATTTATGTACACAAGAGATTCTAGATTTCCTATAGTTTTTGGAATTTTACCTTGGAAATTATTGTTCTCTAAATCATGTACAAAAAGCTTGTTTAAAATAGTGATGTTTTTAGGTATGCTACCATTCAACCGATTAAAACTCAAATTCATAACTTGAAGGTTACTCAAATTACCTAATTGAGATGGTATCCTCCCAAACAATTTGTTTTGTTGTAGATTAAGGTACACTAATTTATGCAACAACCCCAGTTCATATGGTATTCTCCCAACCAGATCATTATTAGACAAGTCTAGCCACGACAATTGAGTACAATTACCAAGAGTTGTAGGAATGTGACCATTGAAATTGTTGCCTACGAGGTCCAGATAATATAGGTTTTCCATCAAACCCAAAGTGGAAAGGATTGGACCACTGAAATTGTTGAAGTTGAAGTCAAGACAAGTTAAGTTTCTCATCGAACCCAAAGCAGAAGGGATTGGACCACTGAAATTGTTAAACCAGAGGTCCAACACAGATAAGTTTCCCATCAGATCCAAATCCCAAGGGATTGGACCACTAAAATTGTTTTCACCGAAGTCAATATAAGATAAGCTTACCATCGAACCTCGTGTGGAATTATCCCTATAAAAAAAATTCCATAAAGATTCAACGTGTGCAACAAGGAGAGGTTGCCCAGAGATGGGGAAAGGGTACCTCTCCATCAGGGGTTGAGATAATCAAGATCGTGACAACTCTTCTAGTGTGTCGCCTGCAGGTAATACCATACCAAGAGCATACCTCCTTTGATTTCTCCGTTGTCTAGTTAGACAACTTTCCAGATGTATCTGATTTGATATGTTTTTTAAAAGATAGAAGAGCTTCCACATCCCTCTTCTCATGAGCATACTCTAGCATAGCACGTCCATTAACAATTGCAACACTTACAGGTAGAGAGGCCACCATGATGAGCATGAGAATATGATCCATTTCTCCCTCTCAGAAACTCAAAGATTAGTGAGTTGTGTTCTTAGCGATATACATATATAAAAAGAGAGAATTTGTCATATTGACACATAAATTGTCGTATATAACGGGACATGGAAAGTGGACGTATTGACTCCCAGTTGTCTAATAGACTCAGAAATTGAACCACTGAAATTATTACCAAAAATGGACAACTCACGGAGAGATGTGCATTCTTGCAGTGACACAAAAATTGTGAGATAGAAAGGTGAGTAGACATATCGATTCCCAGTCGTATTGGTCCGGTGAAATAGGCACATAAATCACCGTATAGAAAGGTGAGTCGACGTATTGACTCCCAGTAGTCTTGGGATGATGGACTGAGTTGGAAAAGCGAAGTGAGCATATTGAGACAGATGCGATGAATCCCCTATTGAAATCTAGTTGTTGGTGGGGGCAAGTGAGAATATAAAAGTAAGAATATGGGGGCATGGCCATTTATTCAGATATTGTCCACTTAATTCCCCTCCAAGTTCTATGGCTGCAAATTTTGAAAATCCTAAAGATGGCTTCACCCAGGTCCAAGGAAAATGACAGAAAAACTAGAAAAAGCCAACCCTACACCATCTAAGGCTCTATCAACTAGCCATTCTTTTGAGATATTCTAAACCAGATCATGGATTCTCATGATCTAGAAGGGGCCTCTCCGCATTCCGGTCAGGAGAATATTTAAGGAAAATCCAAAGTAATCTGAGAGCCAATGCTGGAGAAAATTACCCCCACCCTAGTTGTAGATACCCTGGTTCAAGATCAGGTCACAAAAGACTGCGACAACATGGAGAGAGAGTTGGATGAGAAGGAATTAGCAGAGATCGATTTGGTGAGTCTAGAGGAAGGTTATCGCAAAAAATAATTGTTATCCAGCACTCGAGAGTAGCTTCAGAAAGTCCATAAAGGATACCTTAATTACACCACTCATGCCACCTCTAAATCTAGAGTGGGGATAGGAATCCATTTGGACCCTAGCAAAGAACCCCAAAAATCGTTGAAAGAAGAGAAAAGACGAGGCAAAAATTCCACCCAGCAATTAATTTGAGAAATATGAATTTATATGGTTAATTCAGGTCAGATCCAATTGCTTATTGAGAGCTTCTTTCCCATCCCCCCACCATATTCCTCATGAATATCATCTCTTGGAATATAAGGGGCCTTAATGGAAGGAGAAAACAAAGACTCCTTAGAAATCGTATCATGGAGGAGAATCCAAACATTTTATTTTTGTAGGAGATCAAATGCAATGACATTGAAGCGAAAACCATTTTTGCAAGATGTTGGAGGCATTGTGATTATGTCAATACTGACTCCATAGGATCGACAGGGGGGATCACAATACTCTTGAACCCTGCAATCATCATTCTCAATAATTTATTTTCCTCTAAATGGACCATTTCAACTCACTTCAGAGCCATTGGTTACGATAAAGAACGGTACATCACAAATGTATATGGACCACACATACCTCCAGAGAAGTCTGCATTTCTGAATAATTTGAAAGACGTGAAGGAAATTATCCAAGACCATGGATGGGTCCATGGAGGAGATTTTAATGTTATCCAGGTGGCAACCATAGATTGGAAAAGGATAGAGAGGATTTCAAAGAGTTCATAGAGGCCTATTTCCTAGTGGATCTTGAGAATATTAACAGAGAGTTCACATGGTCTCATAGACATTCGGGCTCTTATCAAGTTTCTTATCGTATAGATTGATTCTCGATATCATAAAACCTAATGTTGGATGGAAAAAGCATGGAATCCATTATTCTCAATGTGACTAGCTCAGATCACTGGCCCATCCAGCTCTTGATGGACATCTCATGCACACCCAGGCACAAGCCTTTCAGATTGGAAAATTTTTGGTTAGATCATCTTGACTTTCAAGAGTTCGTCTAGAAATGGTGGGCAGAGGAAATCATCCCTTATGGTATAATGTTGTACAAATTCCAACAAATTTTGAAAAACTTAAAATTGCAGCAAATTGCGTGCAAATCTCCTGTCCTCTGCGGAGTAAGATATCATGGCTCTGTGCATGTAGAATATTGACAGAAAGAAGTAAATAAGAAGAGTTGGTGGATGTAGCCCCAGGGTGGGGGTGAACCACGTATATCATGTGTTGTGGTTGCTTTGTACTTTATGGTCGTTCTCTTGTTTATGTGGTTAAATGATTAGTGCACTGATATATGCTTAGAAGAATCTAGTATGATAGCTTAGTGTTGAACAATGTGAATGAATGCCAGATCTGATCTATGTTGGTATGCTTAGTGCTTGAATCTAATTGATCTGTGCTAATATTGCATTGATCTGTTATTAGGGTTTATCTACACTGTAAGCTAAAGACAAATATTGATGTACTATAACTGCTAAGTGCTCTGTTAAGGTGTTACAATCACAGATCTGTGTCCCAGCTAAGGTTTTAAACACTTGAGTCCTGCAACCACCCCTACCTCTACCTCGGGTTAGACTTCATCTGCTTTGCAGGTGTTGTTGAAAGGGTCTGTAATTAGGGTTTTGTTGGTGCATTGTTGTAAGCATTAAACCCTAGGTCTTCCCCTGTGCCAACAAATGGTTCCGTTGCCAGGACATGAAACTGTGATTGTTGGGAACTGAAGAAAAGAGAAAGCTTCGTGTGTAGATCTATTTCCCTAGTGCGCAGTATTCTACTTAACTTGTGAAGCTCTATGCCAAGAAGAAAATTTAGATCTGAAGAAAAGAGGTAAGACCTGAAAGATTTGTGCTCTAATAAAAGTAAAGTAAGATTTTTTGGTTAAAGAGGTAAGATCGTAAAGCTTTGTGCTTTGATAAAGGTAAGAACAGTGAAAAGTTTTGATGGAAAAGGTAAGATAAGTGGAAATTTTTGTTTCAAAATTATGGATCTAGGTATGTTGATAAATTTTACCCTAGATTGAAAAGTAGGGCACAACTAGATGAAAGAAGGTTTGATATGAGTAGATCTGACAAAATTAGTGAAAGATATGTTATTCCTATGCATAGAAAGAATGTTTGGACTAACAAATGTATGCAAGATCCTAGAAATAAATTTTTGCAGGCTAGCTACTATGATCCTAGTGCACAGTATAGGAAAGGTTGGGGATCATTTCAAAGAAAGAGAGGATTAACTCTTTGTTATAGTTGCAGAAGACCGGGACATCTTGCTAAGGAATTCTTTGGTCGAATACGTAGTTGTGTTTGTTGTAAAGCTATGGATCATGAAGTTTTAGATTTCCCTAGAATGATTGCTAAGCTTGAAAGAATGAATATGAGACAAGAGAACCTTGAGCAAAGTCAATAAACTGAGACCATGGCAGAACCCTAGAAAAAATCAGAGAATCTCTTGCTACAAATGAAAGAAACCCTAAATGATCACAGAAATATCAACTTATCAGAGATCTTCAAAGAAAAACAATGCATAGAAACAAGAATAGGAGACTTTGACATTGACTGTGTTCTGGATGAGGAAACACAGGTAAATATCATGACAGAAAGAACTTGGAAAACTTTAGGAAAGCCTGCTATGATTCCTTCATTGGGAGGAATAGGATTATTTAGAGGAAAGTTGATAACCCTATGTGGAAGACTTACCCAGACATCTATGAGTGCTCATGGAACTTTGACAAAGGAAGATTTTGAGGTTGTTAAATTTATTGAGAACATCGCCCCATTTTCTATATTACTATAAAAAACTTGGATTTAAATTGATCAGGCCAGAAGAAACGAAGAGGAAGTCTTAGAACAAAAGAAGCAAGAGTTAAAAGATTTCATGACTAGGAGGATAGCGCACTTGATTGAAGAAAAGGAGAACAAATCAAAGCTATTTAGAACCAGAAACTTGGATGTCGAAGTTGAAAGAACACAAGAAGATTCACAGACGAATAGAGCACCTACCCCAAATACAGAAGCAGTATTAATCTCTAATCCTATGAAATAATCTCAACAATGCGAAGTTACTATGTGAAAAGAAGATAGGAATCTGAATGGAAAGAGGAATACCAAGACGAAGATCATCGGGAAGAAGGATAGAAAGATGAGTAAGAAGAGAGAAAAGATAGAAAAGTTGCAGAATGT
Organism: Picea engelmannii; assembly: GCA_009831015.1. Taxonomy (NCBI): domain Eukaryota; kingdom Viridiplantae; phylum Streptophyta; class Pinopsida; order Pinales; family Pinaceae; genus Picea; species Picea engelmannii. The sequence goes on along the minus strand of ML808695.1, from coordinate 108,356 downwards.
GCCAGAAGGGACTTCGCAGAAAGAAGGTTTGCAAAACTGGAACTTTGTCGGGATATCAGAACAACACAACATGGCACTTCGCCATGGTGAAGCAATATAGTCGTTGAAGGCATTATAACCGTTAGACTGATGCCCCGAATGGTTAGAACAACAGTTATGGCCAGAAATCTTTCCATCAGACCATTGGGACTACGCTGCAATGGATAGAACCACATTGATGAAGGCCTCTTGTCCGTTGGATATATCTGTTACACCGTTGCCTACTTATTGTGTCGAATGTCGCACCGAAAACACTTTTGTGAATTGTATCCTAGCCAACTCATTCCTACCGTGATGTGTTTAGTAAGATCAACACTGGTTCTATTTCTTTGAGCACTCATTCATCCACCCGAGTTACCTGATCTGAGCGTGCATGTTGGACGAGCTCAACATCATAGAGAAAGTCGTCGAAGAAGTTCTGATCGACCTTATGGCTAAGAAAGTGATGTGCATAGGAATTCAAGCTTCCTCGACGAGGGGAGTGCAATCCTCTCCATCGACTGCTCACGAATCCAGACCATCCTGACCGATAGCAGAGATGAATTGGAAAACATGAAGTTAATCCCGGCTGTATTACCCAACTACATCCCGCCTCTGGCTGGCACGGTGAGTCGTGACAGTGTCCTGAGGGAATTTGATTACACCATGGTTACTGCATACCTCCCGAAGGGGATACGTGTTGTTAAAACACAATAGGATAATATCACGATGTTGAAGTTCAGTGACTTCAACCTAGGAGACCACAAGAACCATAGTATGCTCACTCCTTACAAATACTTGACCAAGACAAACAAGAAGAACTTGAAAATAATCCCCCAACCATGGACTATGAACCTCGCGTAGTCCACCCTCTTGAATGTGATGAAAATTCCACATTTTGGAAGGCACCAGGAGGTTAATGCCTATGTTAAGCTCCTGTTCTCATGTTACCATGGTGGCTATCTATGGTTAGAATGATGCATCATAGTCGATCCAACGTTGATCCATATGATCACTGGATTGAGCATGTAGGGACCTGACCCATAGGACTTCTACCCAGGGAAGGCTAGAGATCACAGATTGGCACAGAGGATCAAAGACACATATGGTGATGTAGAAAAGGGGATGCGAGGCTATAAGGTAGCTTCCATCCAGAATGGCAAAGTGCGTCTGGCTTGCCAGTTGATTGCAGGAAATCTCGTGAGAAAGAACAGACCTACACAGGTCATAGGATTCGTTTTTTACCTTGTCGAGAAATGTGTAGAAGGAATCCAGCTGAACTGGGTGAAGTACCTAGTCAACTAGCTGGAATTAGATTGCTGCGAAGCTCAGGATCAGGGCTATGAATTCCACTTTAGATGGCTCCTGATCCTCATAGCGTTTACTACTTGGGAGATGTCGGATGGTGTGACCTTCCTAGACAGTGAACCCTTCAAGCCACTCACTGCGAAGTTCACCACGCTCTGGTACTCGAGTGATATGGGAAAATAGTGGTAGTCAAACGCAGTACTCCACACGTACTATCTTTAGTTGAAGAGAGCCATCGAATTTTCCCCTCGCATGATGCCAAACACTCTGTATCAGTTCAGACCTCTAATGAAGTTTTGCGCAGATCGACACTTCATTTATATCACTGCACGCATAGATGAGCATAAATAAGATCTTTAATCATACTACAAGATCACAGAGGAGGACCTCGAAGAGATAACCAAGGACTGGTCTGCAGAGCTCCTCATCCCCGCTGACCCGATAGAAATGTCAGACCCTAAAATAATTGGCAGCCCGGAGACCACTCATGAAGGAAAGGATACTCTTGGACCCAACAAAAGGAAGAAGACCGAAGAGGTCCAAAACTTAAGCAGTGCATCAAAAGAAACTGCTTCAGTATCACCTAGATGAGGAGGTGATGATGAAGTAGAAGAGAAAAATGGCAAAGAAGACTAGTGGAAGCAAGGTGAAGTAACACCGCCTAGGGATCCTATTGATGAGGCTGATCTCTTGAAGAAAAGGAAGGTTTCCCCCATGAAACCCACTTCCCGAAAGAAATCCAGATCCACCTTAACGAAGATGCAGACTATGCTCACAGTCGATGATATTGACTGCATCATCGCAGCTGTAGCAGATGCCTCGTAGGACATCTTGCAAAAACATGAAGCCAAGTAGGAGGATATGTATGAAATAATTAAGGTTGAACTCAGAGGGGTACAACAGGCCCTCCAATCCACCTGTGCAGTATCCACTGTTCCCCCACCATCAGAAGAACCAGAGTTGGGAGATGAGCCTGCCCAACTCCACAGACTAGCTGATGTGACCGAAGCTCACCTTTGTTGAGTGTAAGATGAGAAAGACCAGGTCACAACAGCCCTGAAACAATCCCAAGAAGAAATGGTATAACAATGTCGGGTTTCACAAAAGGAGAAGGATGACCTTCAAACCAAGTTTGAAGAAGAGAGGGCACAGGTCAAGCAAGAAAACAAGCAATTTCTCGTAGAGTAGCTTGGATTCAAAGAAGCAGTCGACAGAGCACTTGGATCTATGACGGGCTTAGATCCAAAGGCAAAAGACCGAGTAGAGCATCAAGTAGCACAACTCATGGAAGCTATCCAACAACTTCAACAAAGAATAGCAGATTTAGAGCTATGAACAGTGCCCAGCACTCCGCAGGATGTGCGATATCAAAGAGAAGCAACTGCTCGAAGTGTGGTTGAGAGAATCAAGGCCCTGGCCATGGAATGTAAATAGCTAAGTGATCACAGTGCCAAAAATTATGAGAGACTCACTGAGGATCCTGAATTGAAGGCACTGGAGTCACAACTCCAGGAGGGAAAGAAGCAAGAAAAAATAGTACAGGCGCAGTTGAAGCCCCTGTTAGTCGTTGAGAGGATGAAGCAATCCCAAGAACAACTCACTGCTCAACAATAGGTCCACACCATTCAGATCAAAGTCATGAAAGTGACTCAGAGGCTCCAACCAAAACAGGATGAGGCTTTCCAACTATTCACAGAGATTGAAGGCCGAGGAGAAGAACTGGAGCAAGTTGTCACTGCAGTTGAGCAGCACTTAGAGGGACCTGACAATGAAGCATCTCTCCAATATTTCACCGATCAGGAGGCTGTGGAATAGAAATAGGTCGAAGAAACTTGATCCAAGCTCGAGGTTTTTGAAGCAGAGCTACCTAGACCAGAGTGACTCGAGATGAGTCACAGGTGAGTGTTGGCGGCCTGTTGGCCCTTGACCAAGTTTTAAGGATCCTTGGTCATGTTTGACCTATTTTTGGGACTTCGACAGGCTGTCGAAGGTGAAGCGCAAGTCGAAGCAGAGATCACGCGATCTCGGCCCCTTTTTTGGTATTTTTGGGTTTTGGGCTTATGTAACAGGTATGGGGATGTCGGACCATGGGTTTACCCATGTTTAGGCCCTTTTTGTAATGTATAAATAGAAGTCTAGGCGATGTAAGAAAGAGTTGGAGAAGAGGTTTTTGGTGCTATGCTATGTGCAAGCGATGATTGTAAATGATTTGTGCATACTGTGTGAGATTTGCAAGGCTAAGTGCAAGTGATTATAATAGACTGCGAAGAGGCTTTATGTTGTAGCTCAGGGAAGAAGGATCTAGCGGAGTGTGCGTAGATCTCCTGAACTATAACTGCTAAGTGCTCTGTTAAGGTTTTACAATCACAGATCTATGTCCCAGCTAAGGTTGCAAACACTTGAGTCCTGCAACCACCCCTGCCTCTACCTCAGGTGAGACTTCATCTACTTCGCAAGTGTTGCCGAAAGGGTTGGTAGTTAGGGTTTTTTTGGTGCACTGTTGTAAGCATTGAACCCTAGGTCTAGCCTTATGCCAACACAATGTTGTCCCTTCCTTGGATGGGAACAAAATGGTTACCTCTTTTTTGACATTATCTCTAGATTCTATTGTTAGTTAAACAGGATCACAGAGCAATAAAATAAAACAAATGTGGAAATAAAACACAGAAGATACATAATAAAATAGAGACACAAATATACGTGGTTCACCCAGTGTGGGATACGTCCACTAGATAAATTTCCAAGTCCTTCATTTTTATTATCGAGCAAAATGAAGGGATACAACCTACAACAAACCCATTGTAAATTCCTCTTCTTTCTCTCACAGTCTCCTCTCTCATAATACAAGTCCCTTATAAAAGAGGGTTTCCTTTTGTGTAAAAGAACCCTAAAATAACTTCTACCATTAGATCTATGACCTTATAATGAATGGTCTAGAGTGACTATGAAATTACAATATTTTACAAGGCAATTTTCCTCAATATTTCACTTCGGGCGTGCTACCCCCAAATCCCCCACAAGGGGGGGCTACAAAAATTTCCATTGCCCCCCCTCATGACAGTTGTGGCAGGGAAATACCCCCACACCCCCTCGTTAGGGAATGGGGTCCAAGCACGACCGAAATAAACATCTGAATCAGGAACATAATCAAGCTCCACAACCAACAATCTCCCACTTGGAGACTGATCACAACAACTCCACTATTATTGTACCTGTTGGACTATGATCAACCTTAGACCTGGAAAATTTCTCATCTTCACCTTCATGCTTGAATACCAACTTAAACTAAGAAGGAACTCAGTTTCTCTCTGGTTACTCCCTTTGTTAACATCTATGCAGGATTTTGGCTAGTATGTATCTTTTCCAACTTCAATTGTCCATCTTCCAAGATGGATCGTATGAAATGGTACTTGATTTGTATATGATTAGTCTTGTAATGGAAGGTTGATTTCTTAGCAAGAATGGAACTCTCGTTGTCACAAGACAAATTGCCATTCTCCTGCTTCTTTCCCAATTCCTCCATAAACATATGTAACCAAATCATCTCTTTACTAGCCTCTGTAGAAGAAACATACTTTGCTTCCATTGTTGAAACTGCAACAATATTTTGTAGTTTTGAAATCCAACTTACTGTTGTTCCACCTATAGTAAAAACATACCTTGTGGTACTCCTCGTACTATCTTTATCACCTGCCATATATTAATCAACATATCCCTGTAGAACAATGTTTGAACCTCCAAAACATAATGCATGAGTAGAAGTACCTCTCAAATACCTAAGAATCCACTTTACTACCTCCCAATGTTCTTTACCTGAATGTTTCATATAGATACTCACAACTCCCATTGCATGTGCAATATTTGGTCTTGTGCAAACCATCACATACATCAAGCTACCAATTGTTGATGAATAAGGGACCCTGGACATGTATTATATCTTCTCCTGTATCTTGGGACACATTTCCTTAGTTAATTTTAAATGGTTGGAAAAAGGTGTACTAATTGGTTTTGCATTTTGCATTCTAAACCTCTCCAACACCTTCTCTATGTACTCACCCTGAGACAATGTCAATTTGTGGTTTTTCCCATCTCTTGTTATTCTCATACCAAGGATTTTCTTTGCAGCACCCAAATCCTTCATCACAAATGAATTACTTAATTTATTCTTGAGTACATTTATATCCTGTATATTAGACCCTGCAACAAGCATGGCATCTACATACAATAGCAAGATAATATATCTTCCATTTTCTAGCCTTTTAAAATAAACACAGTGATCAGAATGACATCTACTATAACCTTGTTATGTCATAAACCTGTCAAAATTAAAATACCACTTCCTTGGAGCTTGTTTTAGGCCATAGAAGATCTTATTCAACTTGCATACCAAATTTTCCTTCCCTTTGACCTCATACCCCTGTGGTTGTTGCATATAAATCTCTTCCTCCAAATCCCCATGGAGAAAAGTTGTTTTTACATCTAATTGTTCAAGATGCAAATCTTCTACTACCACAAGAATTAAAATAGTCCTAATTGAATTCATCTTAACATCAGGAGAAAATATTTCATCAAATTCTATACCTTTCTTTTGTACAAACCCCTTTACAACAAGTCTATCCTTGTACCACTTTTTTCCTCCATCTTCTTCCTTCAACTTGTAAACCCATTTATTCTACAATGCTCTTTTTCCTACAGGAAACTGAACCAAGTCTCAATTCTGGTTATTTACCAAGGAATCCATTTCCTCTTTCATGTCTTGCTCCCACTTCTTTTTAGTTTATACCTGCATTGCCTCTTCATAACTTTCTGGTTCACCAGAATCAGCCAACAATAAATAATACAATGAAGGAGAGTATCGTCCAGGGGATCTACTTAACCTAGTAGATCTTCTAAAAACACTTGCAGGAGTTTTAGGTACATTTTTCTCATGTTGTTGTACATTTTGAATTTCTTATACCTTTGAAATTTATTTTTCAGAGATCTCATCAAGCACTATGTATTCTAGTTTTTCTTTTACCTATTTTTTTCCTTGCAACTGATCTTTGTACATGACCTTCTCATTGAATATGACATCTCTACTCCTAATGATTTTGTGATTTTCATAATCCCATAAGAGATAACCAAAATCATTAACACGCTATCCAATAAAGGTATACTTCTTGGTTTTTTCTTCAAGTTTTGTTCTATTTTCTCTATAAATATGGACAAACTCTTCACAACCGAATGTCTTCAGAAATGAATAGTTTACCTTTTTATCTGTCCATGCCTCCTCTGGAATGCCACCATCCAAAGAGCTTGAAGATCTTCTATTTATTAAGTAAACAACAATATTTACAGCATCTACCCAAAACTATAAGGGAAACCCTGCATGCAATCTCATACTCCTTGCATGCTCCATGATTGTCTTGTTCATCCATTCTGACACATCATTTTCTTATGGTGGTCTTGGAATTGTTTTCTCTCTACGAATCCCATGGTATGAACAGTAATCATCAAACTCCTTATTGCAATATTCACCTCCATTGTCTGATCTGAGACACTTCAATATTTTTCCTGTCTCATTCTCAACTAAAGCTTTCCATTTCTTAAAAGTGTCAAAAACATCAATTTTTTGTCGAATGTAATAAACCCAAGTTTTTCTAGTTGTATTATTAATAAAAGTATCATAATAATGAGAGTCACTAAGGAATGATACATGAGTTGGTCCCCATACATCTGTATGCACAAGACCTAACCTTTCACTCTTCTTTTCTTTTCCAACTCAAAGAAATCTGATTCTCTTTTGTTTTCCATAAACATAGTGCTCACAAAAATCCAAATCAATTTGTTTAAGATCTGGAAATTTTTTTCTTTTGTGAAGTATATGCATCCCCTTCTCACTCATGTGTCCAAGCTTATGATGCCACAGTGTTGTATCCACTCCTATAGAATCTAAAGAGATAGAAGAATCAATATTACCATTACTTAAATACAATGTACCTACCTTCTCTCCTTTTGCTATCACCGGTGATCCATTGGTGACCTTCCATGCCTTATCTATAAATATAGATATACAACCTTGACTTTCCAACTTCCTTGTTGAAATCATAATTTTCCTTAGATATGGTACATGTCTTACCTCTTTCAATAACCATTGGTTTCCATTCTTTTTCTTTACTTGTACCTTACCCATTCCAACAATTTTGCATGGTGCATCATCAACCAAATGAACTTGTCCAAAATCACCTTGAACATAATCTAGAAAATGTTTCCTATGGGGTGTGGCATGAAATGAATCCCCTGAATATACTACCCAAGTCTCAGAAATATTATCTACAGAAAGAATCAAAGCATCTTGTAACACATCACCTGTTACATTTGCTTCTTGATTTTTCTGTTAGTGTCCATCTCTTTGTTTCTTTGGAGCTCTACAATATTTCTTCAAATGTCATTTCTTCCCACAATTCCAACACTCTATCTTTCACATTCTGGATTTGGATCGACCCTTCCTAGAATTTCCATGGTTCCCTGAGCCCTTTCCTCTATCATTTTTTCTTGCCATGTTCTCCATTTTTAACGCATTACCTGATGTTTCACCTGTGTTTTTCCATCGCATTTCCTCGCTAAGGATAAGACCAACAACATTATCAAATTTTAGAGTGTTTGAACTGTAGACAGAGTTACTTACATCCATGACCAAGCCATTCCAATTTTTTGGCAATGAGCATAGGATTAGAAGATCCCCGACCTCATCATCAAAGTCCACTTTTACATAACTTAGCTAATTAGAAATCATATTAAATTCATTTAAATGATCTAAAACAGACCCACCTTCTGACATCTTCGCATTAAATCATCTCTTCATTAGAATTACCTTATTGGACACCGAGGGTTTTTCATATAGTTTAGCCAATGTGTCCATCATCTCCTTCATTGTCTTTTCTTTTGAAATATTGAAAGCCATTGAAGCTGCTAGGGTCAGTCGTATAATTCCTAGTGCCTTTTTGTCAAGAACCTCCCATTCTTCGTCCTTCATGGTAGTCAAATTCTTTGCTATTCCACCCAATGGTAGGAATAGATCCTTCTGATATAAATAATATTCCATCTACATCTTCCATAACTGGTAGTTTTGGTCGTTAAATTTATCGACCCTAAACTTTGTTGATTTTTCAATAATCTAGGCTTAAGCATGAAGTTCATTTCATTTTAGCATTTTACTTAAACCATAGACAATTTGTTGCAGCAACCAAGATAACAAGAAGAAACACCATGCACAAGTACACAAGAAGTATCTTGGGAAACCCTTCTCAACAAGGGAAGAAAACCCAGCCAATCTTTTTCTATATTCTTCAAGAGAAAGACCTCCACCACAATAAAAACCTAGCACACAAAAGGGTGCTCACAAACCCTAGAAAAATAGCACCCAAGAGAGGTGTGCACTTTTCCCTAGAAGATGTACTTGCTGAAATTTCCAAACTCACACTTCAGATATGATTCCTCAATGGGGAATTTACTTTTACTTATATCAGATTGAACCTGTCAACATAAGTATCTATTGGCACAATAGGGCCTACCTCTCTAACTCACAATATAATTAATAATTACCAGATTAATTATCTTTTACATTAAGGTGGGGTTGACCTGTACCCTTTACATTACAATCAAGGTTACAGGTAAGTCTGACTCTTGAACAATATAGCAAGGGATATCATACACCGACTAGTTCTTAGCCACTAGGGGCACATCCATAGGGATGTCCATATCTCTATCTCATTGCGTCTCATAGGAGAACCACACCCACTAGTGCTCAACCACTAGGATCATGTTCAACTGTGCTCATCCACAGGCACATCCACTCAACAGATCTTCTTTCCCATTGCATTACACAGGAGAGTCATCTAGAGTTCATCGTCTCAACTCTCTTCTCAGAGGAGGCTAATACATCGTCTTGATCTCTGTCTCATAATGATGGACCCAGCTCATGGGAATTCACATGTTCACCTTAGGCTCAACCATAGGCATGTCCAACTCAGTAGATATCCTTTCTCATTGCATTACACAAAAGAATCATCTGGAGTTCTTCTCAACTCCCTGTAAGGAGGAGTCCATCTCTATGTTCTAGCTCTATCTCAGATAGGAACCACACACCCATCTCAGGGGTTCTCTCAGGTCTATGTCCTGGAGGATGTATCACGTAGCTGTAATCATCAACACTCCCTCTCAGCTAGGGAGGCATTCTCCATCAGGCCAAGTCTCGCACAAAAGTACTCGAACTTTTGTTTTGGTTGTAGTCATCAACACTCCCTCTCAAATAGAGAGGTATTCTTCACCAAGCTAGTTTGGTGAAGATGTCTGCAATCTATTGATGTGTAGGAATGTAATGCACGTGTACTTCTTTCCTCTGCATCATGTCTCTAAAAATGATATTTTATCTCAGCATGTTTCGATCTATCACAGGGTTCTCAAAGAGCTTCACACAACTCTAGTTATCATCATAGAATCCATCTCATAATCAGGTAAATCTATTAGAAGCTTGTGAATCCACACTACTTCACACACTCAATGCTATATACTCTACTTTCATGGTACTCAAGGCCACAAAGGTTTGTTTCATGTTGCACCAGGAAACCATGGCAAACTTCACAGTAAAAAAAAAATCAGATGTTCTCCTTCGGTCCACTTCGCTCTTTGCCCAGTCCGCATCGGCATATCTCAGGCCATATCTAACTGTGCCTCATAGTATCTCAATACATGTTTTGTTGTTGTCTAGTGAGTCTATCTTGGTTGACTCATGGAATGACTAAGTACATTCACTACATAGAATGAATCAAGACTGGTGTTAACCAGATACATCAGTGATCCAATCAGTTATGGATCAATCTCGTCTGAATCACCATTATTCATTTTCTTCAAATTCATCACCGTGGATTTGCATTCTGTCATACTGAACTTCTTTATTATTCTCACTGCATATTTTCCTTGAATCAGGAAAATATCATCGGTCCTCTGTCATACTTCTTGTCCCAAGAAGTATTGCATCATACTCAGATCCTTCCTCTCGAAATCATAAGTGAAATCTTACTTGTATCTAACAACAAGGATTTTTGAATAAGTCATCAAAATCAGGCTCTCATCACCAACACTATAATAATTAAGGTTTGGATCAACAACACTCTTGTTGAAACCCAAACTCATTAAGAATCCATCCATATGATATAGTTTCCAACTCATGGATGGTAGTACGGATGGAAGTGTATCATGCTTACTGGATCACGTTTCTTATCATAGATAACTCCCTTTGTTTGTGAGAATCCTCTGACTATAGATCTTTCTTTGTATTTCTCGACACTTTCATCAGCTACATGCTTGATCTTATAGATCCACTCGGAAGTCACCACAAACTTCCTTTCTGGTCTCTGAACAATATCTTATACATAATTCTTTAAGATATATTGGTATTCTTCTATTATGGAATCTTTCCATACTTGTTCTCTTGTTGCTTCTCCAAGACAAGGAGGCTCAGAATCATTGAAGTGGCTCATGATTAAAGGATAGATCGAAAATATCTTTTTCTTTCTCAGGATGGTCCTTGAGGGGCTTGTATGTTCCTCTGCCTCCTGCAGAGTTTTTTCGAGCTTAGGCAGGCCTTTTGTGCCTTACTGCAATATCTTTGGGCATATCAACTGGAGCAACTGTATCAGCTGGAATAATGTCTGTCTCCCTCTGAACTGTTGAAGGGGGAGAAGGTATTGCCTCACTGTCAATCTCTATTTGATATTCTCTGGATATTTGAAAGGCTATCTCTTCTCTCAAGGAAACATCTATGTTTGTCTCAATCTATATCTGACTAGGGATGTATATCTGGGATGTCTTTGAAGATTCACTTGTATCCCATAAATGTATCCTTTCTTCCTGAAGAGTCTATCTTGGACTTCTTTTCTTTGGGTACATGAAAATACATTGGACACCCGAATATCTTGAAGTGTTCAATCTCAGGCTTCACTCCGGTGAAGGATTCTTCGAGAGTTATTTTTTTCAAAGTCTGCTGAATACTCTTGTTCTGAACACATATTGTATCATGCATGCTTCTTTCCATAGAATCATAGAAGGATCTTGATCATGCACTGTTTCATTGGTTTCCTCAATGATGGTTCTATTCTTCCTCATTCTCAAATAGTTTTGACTCCCTCTAAAGTCAAGTGACTCCCTTTGAAGGATAAACATATTCCTTTGTTTTTAAACTGTCTGGAACAATAAAACAAAAGGAAACAAAACATGAATATCTCCTAAAGGAGAATAATGAGTGCATCTCTAGAATCAAAACAATTTAAGGATAGCAAACTTTTATAATTATAGGTTAGAGGAATGACAATTAAACAATCAAACCTGGATTCTTCACTTCTAGTGTGTTGTTCCTCTAAATGCATTGAGATCCCTCTGGATCCATGACTTCAACAAAGGTTCCTTCCTCCTGCAATTACACTTATGGCAATGATACAAATAATATATATACAAGTGTATACATGAGGGTGTTGATATGATTTCTCCAATGGCACCTAGTTGATCTCTGTCCTCTTACATATTCATGAAGAAGGTAGTCACAATGTCACCTTTCTGTATCACCCACAATAAGCCTTCATATGAAGTCTTGTCTTCCAGGAACTTGAAGTTGCTTGATCCATCAAGCTTATCTTCCATCATAGTTCTTGTTCATCATAATTTTAGATTCTTGACAATCCCTTGTCAGTTGGGATAGAAAACCTAACGGTTAGTCTAGGCTAGCACTTTTAGGTTTTGTTGGACTTATGATTGCCAACAATAATCTTTTGAAATATAGGATAAAACTGGTGAGCTTAAGAGCTCCTTCAATGTGTTGCAGAAACCCTAATTTTTAATTTTTTGGAGAAATTAGCGAAACCCTAGAAACCCTAGGCCCCAAAAGTCAAAATGGTTGGAAATGAAATCTGAAGCTTGTTGGAGGTGAGTTGAAGGTGTTTGTACACTCCTATGCGCTTTTTATACCCAAATTCCAAGTAACAAGTGCTAAAAATCCTCAAAAAGGTAGGTCATACAAAATTTATGGAAACCCTAGGAGGGTCATACGGTTTTGCAGAAGAGAGAGAGGATGACTTAAATTTGTTTGTGCAATGGTTTCTTCAAGACCTATGCTCTAAAACCATGTTGATTTTTCAATAAGATAGTCTTAAGCATGAATTTCTTTCCATTTTATCATTTTACTTCAACCATAGACAATTTGTTGGAGCAAAAAAGATCACAAGAAGAAACATCGTGCACAAGTACACAAGAAGTATCCTAGGAAACCCTTCTCAAAAAGGGAAGAAAAACCAACCAATCCTTTTTTATATTCTTCAAGAGAAATACCTCTACCACCATAAACACCTAGCACAGAAAATGGTGCTCAAAAACCCTAGAATACTAGCACCGAAGAGAGGTGTGCACTTTTCCCAAGAAGATGTACTTGCTGAAATTTCCAAACTCACACTTTAGATATGATTCCTCAATGGGGAATTTACCTTTACTTATATTAGACTGAAACTGTCAACAAAAGTGTCTATTGGCACAATAGGGATGACCTCTCTAACCCACAATATAATTAATAATTACCATATTAATTATCTTTTACATTAACGTGGGGCTAGCCTGTACTCTTTACATTACAATTAGGGTTATAGGTAAGTCTGACTCTTGAACAATATAGCAAGGGATATCATACACCCACTAGTGATCAACCACTAGGGGAACATCCAAAGGGATGTCCATATCTCTATATCACTGTGTCTCACAGGAGAACCACACTCATCACTAGTGCTCAACCACTAGGATCATGTTCACCTGGGCACATCCACAGGCATGTCCACTCAACATATCTTCTTTCCCATTGCATTACACATGAGAGTCATTTGGAGTTCATCATATCAAATCTATACTGAGAGGAGGATAATACATTGTCTTCATCTCTGTCTCATAATGATGCACCCAAATCATGGGAATTCACACGTTCACCTTGTGCTCAACCACAGACACGTCCAACTCAGCAGATCTCCTCTCGCATTGCATTACACAAGAGAATCATCTGAAGTTCTTCTCAACTCTTTGTAAGGAGGAGGCCATCTCTACGTTCCATCTCTATCTCATATAGGAACCACACACCCATCTCAGGGGCTCTCTCTTAGGTCTGTGTCCTAGAGGATGTCTCACGCAGTTGTAATCATCAACAAACTTTCCATCTTCCGTAATTTCTCCCACTCGAACCAGGAACCCTCTTTTCTTGCGAGTTACCTTTCGCTCTGATACCAGTTGTTATTTAAATAGGATTGCGGAGCAATAAAATAAAACAAATGTGGAAATAAAACATATAAGATACACAATACAATAGAGACACATATATACATGATTCACCCAGTGTGGGCTACTTCCACAAGAGAAATTTCCAAGTCCTTCCTTTTTATTATCTAGCAAAATGAAGGGATACAACCTACAACACACCCGTTGTAACTTCCTCTTCTTTCTCTCACATTCTCATCTCTCAGAATATAATATTCACACACATACACAGTCGTAATATAATTCCCTCATAAAAGAGGGTTGTATTTTAGGAAAAAAAACCCTAAAATAACTTCTCCCATCCGATTTGCGACCTTATAATGAACCGTCCATATTGAATATGAAATAACAATATTTTACAAGGCAATTTTCCTCAATTGTTCGCTTCGGGGGAACTGCCCTCGAATCCCCCTCCAGGGGGGTATACAAAAATTGTCACTACCCCCCCTGGACCCCCCTAGCGATAGTTTTGGGGGGGGGAATCCCCCCCCCCACCCTTTAGGGGATGGGGTCCAAGCACGGTTGAAACAAACATCTAAATGAGGAAGATAATCAGGCTCCACAACCAACATCTATAAAGACTCATAATTACATGGTGGGTATTATGGTCCTCCACCAGTATTTACCCAACCAAGTTCATCCAATGTATGTATGGTGTCATTATTTTCTAAGCATGAAAGTGTCTCTTCATATCCTTCCACTACACCCATAACTCTCATACCCTCAAATCCATCATATGGAAAGCCTCACCCTCTTAGTACCCATTTTTCCCAGGTACTTTTATTATTTCTGCTCCATGAATAGTTAGTACACTTGTGATGGCCATGTTGAGTTTATAAAACCTTACATTTGGGATCCTTTTATGGTACTTGGATCCTCCTACCCCTCCTCCACCCTCACAACAAACTCCCAATTTTATTCCAACACTTTTTCAGCCATTCAAAACTACCCCTTTTCCTTTTATAGGATCCACATAGGCCCATCCAACCACTGCTAAATCTGGGAAAGAGGATAACAAAGGGGAGAAATCCAAGAATCAATGAGACACTGATAGTTCTATACAATATATTCCCACCCGAAACCAGGGCCCTAGAGCCATATCTACATGTGATTTATGTGATCTCGTTGGCCATGATACCAATAATTATCCTTCGCTCCTCGAGCTCAAATAAATTATTAACATTGATGATTTAGAACCCATTCCATAGCTATTATGCAAGTCATTCTTCTTGAATCATCATCCAAGCATATCAAGTCTTTATGTATGAATCACCCCTATGATTTTTGTGATACATATGGTCATTATTCTCATCATTGTCCTAAATTAATTCAATTCATCAATGCCCTCAATGTAGTTCATCAATCAGACTCTTATGTCAAAGAGAACCAAACCTTAGTAATAAAGGACCTCAGCCTCAAGAGAGAAAGTTTTTTATAAGTAAATAGTAAACCAATGATTGAAATCCCCCCCCTCCAATGTGAAAACCAATGACAATTCCATGTAAATCATGTACCTTTCAACTTCCACGAGATCAAAAATGTCGAAGAATGTTCCATTTTATTCTAATTTTCATTATAGCATCATACAATGTTCCAATTTCTTCTCATTTACAGCATAACATCTGTTGTATGCCTCATGTATCTTTGATAACAACATCGATGGAGAATTCATCCACTAATATTTAGTCTACCTCTATATATGTAGCATATATGAACCATGTCTCTCATTCTCATGGTGTTAGTAATGGGTTCACTTCCCCATCTTCCACCACCTCATCTAGTAGTGAAGGTTCCCACATACCAGTCTTGCATTATGATGAAGAAATTTTGGACTCCCTTACTGCACCAAATTACCCTTGGGACAATATGGATTAACATTCCTACTTTTTACCATAGCATCCTAATCCCTCCAACCAATATGTTGTTGAATCAAAATATTTTCTTGATGAACATTTTTTCACCATATCCACAGATGACCCTTGGTATGGTGACATTATAACCTATTTGCAAACCTATAAGTTGAGTCCCTCTTAATCATATGTTAATAATATATTAGCAGTCCACCATTTCCTTTCCAAAATTTCAACCATAGTGCATATGCATATGTATGCAATTCGTGGCATGCTACATATACACATGGTAGGGGGAATCATCCCCACCTACCCATGGGATGGGGGATCTCATGCTTGGGGGAATGATGGACCCTCTAGCCAATTTTAGATTTGATCACTATCCACCCTATTCCTAGGCCTGAATGGTTTAGGTTAGGTAGACTCTCCTCTCATTCATTGGGAAGTTTGTCCTACTGGCCTCTTTGATGCAATATCTTCATATGACATATAGTCAATAATCAATACCATATATTGAAACATTCTACTCTATACAATATATTGGTGACACCACACTTTCCATAAAGTCGCCATGTTCAGCCTAGTGGGAGGGGTAACTCTATTCCCCCCCAAGTAGTTCATATCCTCATAATTTATTACTTTGATACTTCACCCAGAAGTCATTTTTCCAAGAATAATTAAGCATGTCTTTGTTCTTACAAATTTCCACACATTTGTCTCAATTACCTGAGCACCATTATGCTTTGGTATTTGTTGACTTATGAGTATGAATTCACCATGGATAACCTATTTTATTCATATATATGGGTCTCCTTCAAGCCTAGATATCCTAGGAATTTAGGATAGTTTAACTCCCTTCAATTCATTGCATTTTCCTTTCATTCCCTATAAATCACTTGTAGGACCACCCTCACTTGGGTATATGAACCTATTGGATACAATGGTATGATATTTTACAGTGATGTCAATAGAGTGTAGGTGATGAGATCAAAGATCAAGAGAAATAATGTAGCAGGTCACGTAGAAGCCCGACCTTACACAAAAAAAAATCCTTTTGTAAAATATCAGGTTACAGGAGTCGTTCATTCTTAATTCAGGACAATCCATAATCGTTAGATCGAGGTAAAGTCATAGGTTGGGAAGTATTAAATATCAAGCGTCAGATCACACTAAAGGAAATAAGGTGGTCAACTTTGGTGTTGACCACTCCAGTGAAAAAGAGTCTGAAACATGTAAGTTTACCCGAAGGTCGAAACCCTAAAGTCGCAAACTCTCGTCGACCGTCGAATCAGAGGAAGAGCAAGGAAATCTTGTCAACCATTGATCTGGAATGAATATTGAAATTGTTATATTGTGATAAAAGGAAGAAGGTGGTCAAGTCCAGTATTGACCTACTCTGGCAATAAAAATCTCAAATAAACCAAGAAATCCCGAACTTCGGAGCCCCATAGTTAACATAAGTCGTCGATCAAGACAAAGAAATATATACGGTGATAGATCTATTTGGAACTTCGACAATGATCAAAGGATGGTATAAAAGTGCCAAAAATATTGAAGCCACAAAGTACCGAAGCCACAAAGTATAAAGCCATGATCTAGGAGGGAGACATGTGGCAGAAGACAAATATGACACGTGGCCCAATCGATTGTTGACAAGTGTCAAGGTATAGTTGGCATATTAGGTATAAGAAAGTCATGAATGAAGGTGACACATGACAGTCACTCATCCAGTGCCATGTCAACAGCGACATCATCAAGCCACATCACTCTGGGACTACATCCTATGGGGATATCTAGCTTCTCCTATCAGCTAAAATATTCGAAGCGTTGAAGGCTGAAGTCACGAATTGATGTTAGTCATTGATCTAATATCTATCGAAATATATTTCGATCGTTTGATCAAGTATAATGGAAGGATAGTGTAAGGTGTACTAACAACTGACAGCAAGCGGTCACCACATATTTATGAAATATTCGGTAGGTAAACATTCCGAAGGGATTGAACTACTTCAGAGTTTGAGTATCCCAGAGTCCCGGAGTCATGAATAGCCGAATACCCAGAGAACGGGAGCTCCGTTGTTCCTATGTATACAATCCTATTTCCTGGAAATGTGAAGGTTATAAAGAAGGGAGTGTTGATACACCCTTCGATGGAATTTTCTTCGAAAGAGTTGGAATACTGCAAAAGTTGAAGTCCCAAAACGTTGAATTCCCGAAGTGAAGAAGACCCATCGACTCAACTAGAGATTAAGTCGTGACCGTTAGGCTTTTTGAAGCCTCCGGATAATCCAAGATCGTCCATCCAACGGAAGATTAAATATTAACCGTCAAATCTATTATTAATCTTCCAATCTATTAGTGAATACAATATATGCACTTCGACGAAATGTACTCCAGGAGGATTGAATAAATGCAAAGGTCGAAAGTCCTGAAGGATGAAGTACCAGAGAGCTTGGTTCCAGCACAGGTCACATGATAACGTAAAGAAGCTAAAGGGGCTAGAACTAAATAATCCCTTGGATGTTTGAATGCAGTCCCATGTAGAAGAATAGGGGCAGAAGAAGAAAGAACTAACAAAACAATGCTTGGAATGGATAAGCTCATGGTTTCCAGCTCATGGTCACATGAATTTTGGTTTTAAGAAATCACCAATTGATTAAGACTCGAATTCACAACAATTCGATATCTGTAGAATAATGAATCGATACACGGTCATGATTAAAGAAGAGTTAAATCATGAGCATTATGAATAAAGAATAAAAAGGAAAAATATGTTATTTAAAGATTAATATTATCATTTAAATGAAGTGGTGCAATGGTTCAAAATAAGAGACACAATGCTTCAAATCTCACACCACTTGGAAGACTATATAAACAAGAAAGAATGGTGAGAAGAAAGTGTCTTTACAGTCCATATCAGAAGATCAAAACAAAAATTAGAGTCCAAGAATGAAAGATGAAGATACTTATGATGTGAGGGTGGAAGGGAGGAGCAAGGAAGGATTAATATCCTTTACTAAGTAAAGTGTTAAAACAAGGGAGTTGGTGCTTCCTAGGGTTGGTTCCCTAAAAACAAGGGAGTTTGTGCTTCCTAGGGTTGGTGCCCTAAAACAAGGGAGTTGGTGCTTCCTAGGGCTGGTGTCTTGAATAAGGGGATTTGTGTCTCCAAGATTTGGTTCTCTAAAGAGGATTGGTTTCCTTCACAATCTCATATTATTCTTTATAATCCTTGTAATTCTTGTTAATTATATTTATATAATTGATTTTAAATACAAGTCCATTGTTGATATGTTTTGGTGATTAATAAAATAACAAAGCAATTACTAATTGTTTAAAATAAGGTAATATTGATTCACCGCCCCAGTATTTCTAACAATTGGTATCAGAGCGAGTACCTTCAACACAATCTAATAACTGGAAGGTAGATCCTCAAAGAAATGGATTAGCAAGAGGGAATGTATTCCAACAAAGCACCATTGTTTAACGGAGGTGGTTATGCTCTTTGGAAAATAAGAATGAAAAGCTACATGTTGGATCTTGGTTTTGATGTTTGGAAATCTATTGTAGATGGTTACACTGCACCAACTACTCCACCCATAGATATTGTAGGAAAGAAGATTTGCAATGACAACTCAAGAGCAGTTAATTCCATTCTAGGAGGATAAACAAATCCTATATTTGTGAAGGTAATGCATTGTAAGTCATCTAAGGAGATCTAGAAAAAACCGGAGGTTGTATATGAAGGAAATAACAAAGTCAAGGAAGCCAAACTACAAATCTACAGAGATCAGTTTGAAAAATTGAAGATGAAAGAAGAAGAGAACATCGTTGAATACCTTCATAGGGTAGATGAGGTAGTTAACTCAATTAGAGCAGTAGGAGAAGAACTTTCAGACAAACATATTGTACAAAATATGTTAAGGTCATTTCCTATGAGGTCTAATTCCAAGATTTCCACAATTGAAGATAGAACAGAACTTGACCAACTCACAGTAGATCATCTCCATGGAATTCTGACAGCATATGAGATAAGAACAGGGAATAAAAATCCATCAAGGAGTGTATAGTTACAAAGAAAACAATGAGAAGATGATGAGGGAAAAAAATCAAATAAATGATCAAACGATGAAAATCCTAAAGCAGTTGCATAGGCAATAAAAGAATGGATCTGACTTGAGAAAATAGAAAGAAGACAAACATCATGAAAGAAAATATAACTAAAAAAGAGTTGGTCATTCAAGAAGTGCTAGCAGAATTCATATACATCATCACATCCTTATTCATCGAGGAAATTTTATGCATCTTAAGACTCCATAAGCAGTCCATAAGTGCCTCATGTAAGGAACCAAAGAAGAAGGCATGAATTGGATAGATTGCAAGGAGAGTTGAGGAAGATTAAGCCACCATCCTTTAATGGTGAAAGACAAATGGAAGATGATGTTGAAGCATAGTTGTTGGGAATCAAGAAGTATTTCCAGTTGCACAACTACTCATCTAACCTAGAATCCAAAATTTCCACATACCATTTGCATGGAAAAGATGTTATATGGTGGGATAAACTGAAGCGGGTTGAACACATTAATGAGAGAAGGATCTATAATGTCCCCATTTTTGGATTCCCCTACTTTACAGTTGGAAGCGACCTTATGGGTCTATGTAAGCTTGACCAGAGGGGTGAATGGAGGTTAACAGGTGGCTTGGGATAATTAGAGGAGTTATATGAGGCTCAACCTAGTCCATTCACCTTATCTCATCATTAGGATCACTTCCACATAGTTCGTTCCTAATTTTGTGGCATTTCAATGATTCACATAAATTAAGGGTATTATTGAGTATAAATTAATTAAATGCACTCAAGGTGTTATTTGGGTCATATTGTTGGAGTGCACACCTTCGTGTAATATCTCATTGGAATAGTGATGCAGCCGCACTCCTCGGAGCACGTCTGCTCACACAGGATCTTCCTCCACTCACGGCCCGAAGAAATCAAATGTTCCTCTAATTCCCTATCGGGAATTTTCCTTACCCACAACAACTCTTCCAAGTGATCTCCATTAATGATCGGGAAATCGGAACTTGCAGCTTCGCAAGTTCTCTGTCTGTCTCTGGGCTCTCAAATCCCCGAGACCCGATAGCCAGTCAACATTGACCTCTTCTTCTATCTATCAGGACTTCTCTTATCGCGTTTCGCTACTCGCGGTATCGAGCACTATGATTTGCCGACTTCCGATACCCGATGTGGCGAAACTCCAATGCACACATGCGGATTTAACCTTTTCACCTCCCGTCGCTTCTATCGAGATTTCAGACTTCGCGGCATCGCGAATCCGAATGCCAAAGGATTCAGGACTTACCTTTTCTCGATCCCCAATATGCGATGCACTCCTTTTGTTTCTTTAAGCCCAACCGGCTAAGCCTTTCGTCCACGCGACCAGCTCCTATAAGACCGCAACTATAACTCCCATCAGGGTTTCGGGGTTTGCGATGTCAAAATACTCATGCCTTCAAGACTCGCGATTCTCCGAATCCCGAAGCACCTTTTCCACACTATCTCTTATGGCTATAGCACTTGGCCCATATGATCGTTAACCCATGACCGTGGTCAATCCTCCCATCGGGGTTTCACGTTTCGCGATTTCAAAATGCACAAACCACTTGTCACTGGGATCCCCGATCTCCCGATGAACCAAACTCCGATGGACGCATTCTCTCGTCGTAATTTCATGGATCGCGATTCCACAATGTCTGTGTATCTCGTCTTCAAAACCCCCAATATGCCGAACCCCGACTCTTCCAGATCTCCTGACACACGTCCCAACTATGAACGGTTCGGATCTTGTCGGTATATCGCGTCTCACGATATCTCAATTCTCGTTGCGAAAACTTGGAGCTTTGACTCTCGAATCCCTGATACACGATACTGCATGTAGATCTGACGGTCCTTGTGACTTGGATCGATGCTCTGCCCCTCCTGAGCTTGGAACCCCTTGAACGTTCTCGTCGTAATCTCCTTGCACCTCCGCAAGATCCAATGGCCCTTGGAACTTCGCGAAATCTCCTCAGAGGATTTCGGCTGTCTGTTCTTCTTTATGGATTTCTGCAAAATGAACAAAATACTTCCCCACTTCCCTGGTGCACTCCTTCCTTGAGTAGAAGGCCTACTCCTCCTGAACTTTTCCACGACTTCAATCTTCTGGAAGAAACTCTTTTCTCGCACTCCTTGCGGAAACTCTTCAACCTCGCCTAAGTGTTGAAGTCACTTGACTCTGCGCACACCTACAACAGCAGTCGTTTAACACTTCACTCAGGTTCGCAACCCTAAGGATTTTCCTTGGCCTGTGCACTCCTTGCACGGCACTGTGCCTAACCGCACCTTCGAGGAAAATGAGAACAAAATCTATCTCTAATTGAACCCTTCTGTCAATGCACTCCTTGCGGACAACTTCAACTGCACTCCTTGCAGGAATTCTCTGGCTCAAATAGAGAAACAATTGAAGCTCATTCACTCTTCCTCTCAGACTTCAATTCAACCATGAAATCACATACACAACATATAAAAGAAAATGTATCACATGAAATAAACATTCATGAGCATAACAACATCAACACACAGAGAATCAACACAAACCATGAATTTGAATCAAAGCTTTCTTCTATTAATTCAAATGCATGTACATGGGTGTTCTTTACACAATCCTCTGCTTGTTCTTTTCTTCCTGTTTCTAGCTCAGGCTAATATTACAATGATACAATGAGGGTGTCTATATCTGTTTTCCCTCTTGGACTCTAAAGCTATCAAATCTAGAATTAAAATCCTATCTACCACCATTAACTATATTAAATGCCAACTATTTACTAAAGGACGAGAGCTAAAAGGCTCAAGCTCCATTACAATATACAAGTGTGCCATCTCTTAAATGACTCATTTAAGATTTGCGCAACAATCCCAAAGTATTTCAAAATTTGTGCTGGCTTATCCAGCTGTCTTCCGCCTTCGTGCTGGCTCGCTTGATGAGTCGGTGATGCTCCTGCATCATACTCCTCAGTTTGAAAACTTTCATGGGCTCCTGTCCATGAGGTCCTGCACGGTCTATCCATGCTTCTGTATCTTCGCTTCTGTCTCCCAGCTGACATCTTCAACTGGATGATTCTTCCACTTGACCAAATACTCAAAGTATTCTTTTCTCCTGGTCTTCTTACCCACTCTCTTGTCCAATATGCATTCCATCTGTGGATTTTCTGCAACTGGAAATTGTTTTATCCACTAGATCACCGACTGCTCAGTTCTAGTTTCTGCTTCTCCAACCCTATATGGGTATAAATCCGCGACATTGAATATCGGAGATATCCTGATGCCATCCGACAACTCAATCTCATAAGCATTTTCTCCGAATTTCTTCAGGACTCTACATGGCCCAATTTTCTTCATTTTCAACTTATTGTATGTTCCCCTTGGGAACCTTTCCTTCCTCAAATGTGCCAGAACCAGATCACCAACTTCAAATTGAATTTGTCTCTGATGTTGATCTGCTCTGCGCTTGTACTCCTGGCTTGATTTCAATAGTCTCTCCTTCACCTGACTATGAAGTTCCTTCATTGCCTCAGCAAACTCCTCCGCACTAGCGCTGCTAGTAGTAGTCGGTTCTGAATCCCTCAGTTCAGAAACTCCCCTCGGTTGCATACCATAGATAACCTGAAATGGACTCTTCCCTGTGCTCCTGTTCACTAAATTATTGTATGTGAACTCTGCTTGTGGTAATATATTATCCCAACTGCTATGGTACTCCGCCACTAAGTTCCTCAGCAAGTCTCCCAGACTCCTATTCACCACTTCTGTTTGTCCATTCGTCTGAGGATGATAAGCAGAACTAAACACCAAGTTAGTCCCCAGCTTCTTCCATAACGTCCTCCAGAAATGTTCTATGAACTTCATGTCTCTGTCCGAAACTATATTTTTCGGAAATCCATGAAGTCGAACGATCTCTTTGAAAAACAAATTTGCGATGTGAGTTGCATCGCTGGTTTTCTAGCATGGAATGAAGTGTACCATCTTTGAAAATCTGTCTACTACCACAAAGATTGAATCAACACCTCTTTGTGTCCTCGACAACCCCAATACAAAATCCATGCTTATCACCTCCCATGGCCTCTCTGGTATGGGAAATGGCTGATAAAAACCTGCATTCTGCTTCTTCCCCTTCGAATGCTGGCAAATTCTACATCTATCAACAAATATTTTGACATCTGCTCACATTCCTGGCCAAAAATAGGACTCATTCAGCTTCGCAAATGTCTTATCATGGCCAAAATTTCTTTCCAAGCCTCCACTATGTTTCTCTTTTAACAATTTCTCCCTCATGGAGCAATTCAGAATACACAGTTGATTGCCTCTGAACAACAATCCCTCCTGAATCATATAATCTATCCAAGGGCTCCGATATTTGAGAACTGGATTCTCAGCTGCTTCATACGCTTCTGCAAAATCTGCATCACCTGCGTACATGTCCCTGAGATTTTCAAAACCCAATGTTTTGACTCGGAACTCCTGCGACAACAAACACTTCCTGCTCAAAGAATCAGCCACTTTGTTAGCAGTACCCGAAATATGCTTAGTCACAAATGTGAAATTTTGCATATACTCTACCCATTTTGCATGTTTCTGATTCAACTTCTCCTGTTGCATCACAAACTGCAATGCATGGTTATCACTATACAATACAAATTCTTTTGGGATCAAGTAATGCCTCCATTTCTTCATCGCTTGTATGATAGCATAAAATTATTTATCATACGTGGAGTATTTCAACTTTTCCTCATCCAGCTTCTCACTGAAATATGCAACCGGCCTGTCTTCCTGACTCGAGACCGCTCCTATGGCAAACCCACTTACATCACATTTCACCTAAAATGTCTTCATGAAATCCGGCAACACCAAAACTGGTCGTTCCATTATTTTTCGCTTCAAGAGATTGAATCTCTTCTTAGCCTTTGTTGTCCAGTGAAAAGATTTATGCTGCTTCTTCACTGTATCCATCATTGCTGCACTAATTCCACTGAAATTCTTGATGAACTTTCCGTAGAAACTATCCAAACCATGAAAACTTCTCACCTCGAATACATTCCTTGGTGATGGCCAATTCTTGATCACTTCTACCTTATCTCGATCCATTCTTAAGTCATTCGCCGAAATAACAAAACCCAAATAAAGGAGCTCTATCTTCATGAATGAGGACTTCTTCATATTAATCAACAACTTCTCCTGCTGTAACTTCTTCATCACAGTGGCCAAATGTTTCAGGTGTTCAGCCTCTGATTTACTGTAAATCAGTATGTCATCCAAATAAACAATGACAAATTTCTTGATGAATTCCCTCAGGACTTCGTTCATCAACCTCATAAAGGTACTCGACGCATTCGTCAAGACAAATGGCATGACTAGCCATTCATACAAACCTTTGTTTGTCTTGAAGGATGTCTTCCACTTATCACCCTCTCTCATGCAAATCTGGTGATATCCACTTTTCAAATCTATCTTAGAAAAATATTTTTCCCCACTCAGGCAATCCATCAGATCATCCATTCTCGGCAATGGAAACCTGTACCTAATGGTTATCTTGTTGATCGCTCTTGAGTCGGTACACATTCTCCAGCCTCCATCCTTCTTTGGACTGAGTACTATTGGAACAAAACATGGGCTTAAGATTTCCCTGACTAATCCTTTGTCCAATAAATCATGGACCTGCTTCTTAACCTCTTCATTTTCTTGCAGTGTCAACCTGTACGCAACTTTGTTTGGCAAACTGGCTCCTAGTATGAAATCAATGTGATGACTCACACTCCTCGTCGGTGGAAGCGAACGAGGTAATTCGTCCACTATGATGTTAGCGAACTCTTCCAGCAGTTCCTGAATCTCATCTGGTAAATCATCCACTCTTGTGCTAGTCAGAACAATCTTCAATTTTCTGACCACAAAGAATTGTGGATCTTCCTTCTTCTTCACTTCCGTAAGAAGTTCCTTCCCACTCATGAGAAGTACTGTGTTTCTTACCTCCGGCTTCACCTCTTTATCCTTTATCGGAAGCAACATATGGGTTCTCCCATTTTTCTCCAGGGTATATGTGTTCATTCTCCCATCATGAATTACATTTTTGTCATATTGCCATGGTCTTCCCAGCAATAAATGACACACATCCATGGGAACAACATCACACAAGATCTTATCATTATATCCACCTATTTTGAATTCAACCAAGCATTGTTTTGTAACAGTTACCTGGTGTCCTTTCTGTAGACATGAAACTCTATATGGGCTTGGATGATCAGTCATCTCTAGCTCCATCTTTTCTACCATCTCTGTAGATATGAGATTATCCGTGCTACCACTGTCCACGATGACCTTGCACACCCTGTCCTTGGTCTTGCAAGTTGTTCTGAAAAGTTTGGTCCTTTGGACTGAACTTTCCACCTCCTTCTCGGTGTCAAAAGGACTTTATGAATCACAATTGATCTTCCACCTTCTGCGTCTTCGGCCTCAACATCACGCCTCTGTGCTTCGGTGATGCGAGCTTCTCCAATGTTCTTCTTTTTCTATGGACACTCGTAGGACTTGTGCCCATTCTTTCCACACGTGAAGCATGTGATTACTCCACCTCGGCCTCTTCCTCTACTTCGGGTATGAGGAAAAGTGTTTGCGTCAACATAATCTCCCTTCTGCTCTGTATGCTTCCCTCTCTGTTCAACATATGGCCCTCTCTGTGAGGTTCCACCTCTCTCAACTTTACCCTGAGGTTTCTTCCAGTCCTCCTTGGGCTTCTGGTATTTGTCCTGGGCAACTGCTTTGCCTCTTGGTTGGATTCTTCCTCGGCCTCGCTGACCTTGCTTATGGCTCAGCTTCTCTTCTGATTTCAAAGCCATCTAATAAGCATCCTCCACGGTTCAGATGGTTACCATGCTTAATTCATCTTGAATGTCGTATCTCAGACCATTCACATATCTAGCTACCTTCTCATCATCACTCTCCCGATGACCTGCTCTGATGTTCAGTCGATAGAACTTCTTAGTATATTCTTTTACTGTCATCAGCTTCTGTCTCAGGTTCTGCATCCTACTGAATAGAGTGATTTGGTAGTCTTTAGGGATGAACTTCGCTTTCATCTTCGCGATCATTTGATCCCAACTCTTGATCTTCTGTTTACCTTTGTAGCGTATGTCAGCTTGTAGCGCATCCCACCACAATGCTGCATGTCCTTTCAAGTGCGTGACAACATGCTTGACCTTCTTATCCTCTTCGATATCTTCATAGTCGAAGTAGGTGTCAAGAGCTCTAATCCAGTCCAATAACTCTTCCGCATCCAGATTCCCCTCATAGACTGGAATGTCCATTTTCGTTTTTGCACCCATCCTGGCAATGGCTTTAATTAGATGTTCATTTGCTGCATCTTTGGCTACGACTTCCTCCTCTCATTCAGCCTCTATCTCACTATCAGAATCACTCAGATCCCCTGCACTAGTTGTGCGTCTTTGCGTTGTCTCCATGTCTTCGAGCCTTGCTCAGAGATCTCTCATCTGTCTCTCCATTTCTGGATTGACTACCTATCTGCCTCTTCTCCGCACCTCCCTATCTTCTGGATTAGGTGACTGTCGTTCTCTTCTGGGAGGCATGGTGAATTTCTCCTTCCCTACTACAGAAAGCAAAGAAATAAACCTCGCTCTGATACCACAACTGACGCAGACGCACTCCTCGGAGAACATCCACTCACACAATATCTTCTTCCACTCATGGCCCGAAGAAATCAAATGTTCCTCTAATTCCCTATCGAGAATTTTCCTTACCCACAACAACTCTTCCAAGTGATCTCCCTTAATGATCGGGAAATCGGAACTCACATCTTCGCAAGTTCTCTGTCTGTCTCTGGGCTCTCAAATCCCCGAGACCCGATAGCCAGTCAACGTTGACCTCTTCTCGTATCTATCGGGACTTCTCTTATCGCGGTTTCGCTACTCGCGGTATCAATCACTATGATTTATCGACTCCCGATACCTGACGTGGCGAAACTCCAATGCACACGTGTGGATTTAACCTTTTCACCTCCCGTCGTGTCTATCGGGATTTCGGACTTCGCGGGATCGTGAATCTGAATGCCAAAGGATTCAGGACTTACCTTTTCCCGATCCCCGATATGCGATGTTCTTCTTTCATTTCCTTAAGCCCAACCAGCTAAGACTTTCGTCCATGCGACCAACTCCTATAAGACCGCAGCTATAAATCCCATCGGGGTTTTGGGGTTTGCGATGTCGAAATACTCATGCCTTCAAGACTCACAATTCTCCGAATCCCGACGCACCTTTTCCACGCTAGCTCTTCTGGCTATAGCACTTGGCCTATATGATCGTTAACCCATGACTGTGGTCAATCCTCCCATCGGGGTTTCGCGTTTCATGATTTCAAAGTGCAAAAACCACTTGTCACCGGGATCCCCGATCTCCCGATGAACCAAATTCCGATGGACGCATTCTCTCGTTGGAATTTCATGGATCATGATTCCACAATGTCTGTGTATCTCGTCTTCAAAACCCTTGATATGTTGAACCTCGACTCTTCCGGATCTCCTAACACACGTCCCAACTATGAACGGTTCGGATCTTGTCGGGATATCGCGTCTCACGATATCGCAATTCTCGTTGCGACAACTTGGAGTTTTGACTCTCAAATCCCCGATACATGATACTGCATGTAGATCTGACGATCCTTGTGACTCGGATCGAAGCTCTATCCCTCCTGAGATTGGAACCCCTTGAACGTTCTCGCCATAATATCCTTGCACCTCGGCAAGATCCAACTGCCCTCAGAACTTTGCGAAATCTCCTCAGAGGATTTCGACCGTCCGTTCTTCTTTATGGATTTCTGCGAAATGAACAAAATACTTCCCCACTTCCCTAGTGCACTCCTTCCTCGAGTAAATGGCCTACTCCTCCTGAACTTTTCCAAGACTTCAGTCTTCTGGAAGAAACTCTTTGCTCTCACTCATTGCGGCAACTCTTCAAGCTCGCCTAAGTGTTGAAGTCACTTGACTCTGCGCACACCTACAACAGCAGTCGTTTAACACTTCACTCAGGTTCACAACCCTGAGGCTTTCCCTTGGCCTGGGCACTCCTTGCACGGCACTGTGCCTAGCCGCACCTTCGAGGAAAATGAGAACAAAATATATCTCTAATTGAACCCTTCTGTCAACGCACTCCTTGCGGACAACTTCAACTGCACTCCTTGCAATAATTCTCTAGCTCAAATAGAGAAACAATTGAAACTCATTCACTCTTCCTCTCGAACTTCAATTCAACCATGAAATCACATACACAGCATATAAAAGAAAATGTATGACAAGAAATAAACATTCATGAGCATAACAACATCAACACACAGAGAATCAACACAAACCATGAATTTGAATCAAAGCTTTCTTCTATTAATTCAAATGCCTGTACATGGGTGTTCTTTACACAATCCTCTTCTTGTTCTTTTCTTCCTGTTTCTAGATCAGGCTAATATTACAATGATACAATGAGGGTGTCTGTATCCATTTTCCCTCTTGGACTCTAAAGTTATCAAATCTAGAATTAAAATCCTATCTACCAGCATTAACTATATTAAATGTCGACTATCTACTAAAGGACGAGAGCTAAAAGGCTAAAGGTCCATTACAATATACAAGTGCGCCATCTCTTAAATGACTCATTTAAGATTTGCGCAACAATCCCAAAGTATTTCAAAATTTGTGTTGGCTTATCCAACTGTCTTCCGCCTTCGTGCTGGCTTGCTTGATGAGTCGGTGATGCTCCTGCATCAAATAGGGACAAAAATATCTAAAGGTTGGGATGATGAGAAAGGCACTTTTGATGTTGGGGAATGACTTACAAGCCAAGTAATCACTTTATGACATTAAAAATGGGTTGATTGATGTTGGTTATCACTTTATCTACTCTGATCTTGCTTTAATGTCATAAGTTGACTCAGGTTCAAATTTGAACCAACTTCCAACAAATCCCTCTAAAACTATTGGCCCTCTTTGTAAACCAAAAGGCAACGTAGTACACAAGGTGCACTGCGCAGTCTCACCTGAGATAGTCTTATGGGTGGGTGCAATGCTCAGATGCTTGCAGCCTGGGAATGAATGGGGATATGCAATCAACCTCAGTGACCTTTTATCATTCACTATTTCATACATCTAGATTCATTACACTGTCATTCTTACTCATGCATGTGAGATATCAGAGATAATTGATTCCTTCATTCATTTATCTAACATATAATCATCAACATCAAATAAAATACATAACATTCAGTCACACAACACATGTCTACCGTGGTTCACCCCTCTTGGGCTATGTCCACAAAGATTTGGCTATTCTTCTCTTTTATTATCTTGATTCAACCTATAGTGCCACGCGCATTGCAAATATTCCTCAAACATGTCAATATCTTACAATGAGGTAGACTAGACCGCACTAGGATCCTTAGCCTGTGATCTAACCCTCAATATCTACCTTTATACATTTCCCCAGCTCAATAGCTTACAAAATTAGATCGGACTTACAACAGTCAACTACTACCAATGGTTGAACACACTAGTATTCAACCAACTCCGAACCAACCTAACCAAAAACCCCACCCCCTTTACTTAGACCTCCTAGGTACGTATTTATACCTATCTCTATCTTACCATCCATTACATTCTCTTACCAAAACCCTAACCCTATCCTGGCTAGGTCTTATTGCATGCGTGCCTTGCATGCCTTCGTCTCCTGCATGCACATCTATTTTACATGTGTTGATCCTTTTGCATGTGCATTCACCTCCCACTTCATGCCTTTCCCTCCAAGCTAGCCTCTGCTGAATAGGCCCCCAAAATTGACATTGTGACTTGACCCGAGTCACTGTCTAACTCTTGTGTCTTCTACTACTTGTACTAGTGCTTCGTACATGTCGACTATCCATTGGCACTACTCATGAGCCTGACTGATCTTTGTTGTCATGGATTCGACCACCTGCACAATGATTTGCAGTCTTAATATCTCACCCCCCTTCAAGACTATATGTTTGAGGCCTGCTTTCGTTGCATCGATTTCCATGACCAATTTTTCTACCTTTTCCTGTAAGGGCTCTAACTAATCTTGTCGTGCGATTTTCTGTTCCTGTACCTTTTTTTCTTTTGCCTGAAGGTTCCTCATTTCTGTAGCCATCTTAATCTTCTCTAGCAAGGATATTTTCCTCTATCGTTGCTTGACATCTTCCATTGCTACGTGCAATTTATCTTCCTTTCCTTGCAACTCTTGTAGGCTCCCATCTTCTAATAGTTGGGTCCATAGCTGGCCTCTCTTCTCCAACAAGTTTTCCACCCTATGTATATTTTGCACAATGTTTTATGTAGTGATTTTAAGGTCTTTCTCTCTTTGCACTCACACTGTTGGGGGAGTCATAGGTACCACACCCTCCTCCATTTCCTTGATCTGATCTTTATATTTTTGTAGAGTCTGTGCTATCTTCATTATCTTCTCCTCCAAAGATGTTTCATCATATACTGTGTCATATGAGATAGCTTGAAAGACTACGTCTATCTGGGTCACCATCTGGTCCACTTTTTTGTGTGTTATCTCTTTCCTCTGCCCTTCCTAGCTTATGGCTTCCTTCAGTGCCATATTTTCTTCCTGCACTATTTTTAGATTCGTAGTGTCAGACCTTGCTCTGGATTGAATATTCTACACGACGCTAACCTGTAACTTATACAACACCTTTTACGGTATCTTGGGCATCGCCAAGTCTAACATTTAAATATCCTTCATGGGCTTCTGCATTGTTTCCTCGTCGATGAACAACATATCTAGTGTTATGATAAAGTTAGCACTTCCCTGTACTATGATTTGTATTGTTTCTCCGACAGGTGCTCCTTCTTTTATTGGCGCTGGTTTGTCCTTTTGTTGTTGTTTCGCCTTGATCCTCAACTTTTCTAGTGCATTTTTTTACCTCCTGTACCTGTTCCAAAATTGAATCTCGATGGTTTTCCTCATTTAGTCGATATTATACTATCGTGGATATCAGTTCTACGTCATCTGTTGTCAGTGAAGTTTCCATTTTTCTCTTGTGGGCCTTTGATTTCTTCCTAGCACCACTTACTTAATCCGTTGTTCTCTTTCTTTGGACGTCTGGCTATTCAGATGATTCAGGCATCTTTGTATCAATGACAGTGTCTTGGTCAACTTCTTCATCCATGGTTACATATTGTGCCTCTGTCTGCACTTCCTCTTCACTCACCTATCTTGTCGGTCCTCCCGGTGCCTACTCTGTAGCCTATGGACCTTGTGTCGAACCACGTTGTGACTTCTTTTGTGTCCTAGTCTTATTTCGAATGGAGTTGCTTTCCCCCCATGTACCTATTATTTTTTTATTTTCCTGGGTAGCACCATTCTTGTCAATCTGATGTGCGGGGAGTGTGCTACCCTATGTCTCGACTTGTACTGGTGGTGTTGCACTTGGAATCGTTGGTACTTTCCACTCCCCAGGCCACTCTTGGACCTCCATGTGGATTTCCTACTTCATCATGCAGTACCTCAGTTGCAACCATTCCTTGGTTGTGTCCTTCTTTTCCTGTAGCCACATGTTGTGATGTGATGCGCATAAATTCGCTATTTGTTCATACTCTTGGATAGATTCTAGTGAGATCCTCCATGTATCTTCCACATTGTTCTGAATCGCTATTAAGTACTACGTGAACATTTCATTGTTGACTTTCTTTACGTTAGGATATGCGGTGCTTCATTGTGATGTGTAGCACGTTGTGCCACATTTGTTTTTCCTTGTCAGGAACATCATATATGTCAGTTCGTTCCACCCCATAAGTGCAATGAGGATGAGTAACCATGAATAGTTGAACTCGGAGCCCCAATATTGTGCATCCTTATAGTCTTATAGGAATGAGTTGAGTAGGTACAGGGCCCAGCTCATCGAGCTCCCCTTTCCACACTGCACTGTATCTGCTACTACTCTTGCGGGCACTTCTTCTTTTCGAAACTTGATCATTATTTTGTAACCGAGCAATCTGGTTGCAAACCAACTCACAGGAGCATTGATGTCAATGATCTTGATTCCTTTCTTTCCCCTCTCTACGCCATAGTTTGATTTAATCTCATCGAAGATGTCCTTTGCTGGAGTCTTGTCTTCTAGGTATTGATTTGGCTTCTCCCCATCTGTGGGTAGCCCTGTAATCTCTGCGATGAGGTCAACATTGATCGATACTGGCCTGTCCATCCATAGGATGCCTCCATGCACCCTTGCTAGAAATTGTTTAACACGTGCATTTATGTATTTATCATGCCCAAAGTAAGGTATGTCTAAGAGGTTCATGATACCCATGTTGTATAGGCCTAAGATCCAATGTGTAGGCTCTAAGAGTGGCATGCCTGATGGGCCCTATACCATGCTCTCTGGGTAGCTATGCACTTCCAAATATGAGAACTTTGTGGCATCCAAAACATTGTGTTCAGAGTATTTAAGTTCATCAAATCCTCCTACCATGTTATCCCCAGTTTTCACTTCATTGGGAATTTTCTGCATTACTATACTTATCTCTTTCTGAGTGTGTTGCATGCCCTGTGTACTCATTTCTTTTCTCAGCTTCTTTTTCCCTTACGGGGATGGTACTCCCCCCTCTTGCATTTTTTCCTACTTTGGTTTCGGCTCCAGGCCCTACTGCTTGGATTCCATGGCTCGTTCTTCTTCTTGTGTCCCTTTTCCCCTAGTGGACACGTCGGATTCCATCCGCTCAGCATCCTCTACCAGTTGCTCGAGCTCCTGTCTATATTATTTCTCCTACTCCACATGTAATGTGGTTTGCTCATATTTTGTTGTGTGGATTTCATTCACATCCACCACAGTCGGCATCTCATTGGTTCCTCCTTGTCGTCCCCATGTGCTATGTTGGGTGCTTTGTCTAGTTCGTCTTGGTGCTCCAACCCACAGTGGTTCCAATGTGGTTAAATTCAAACAACAATCTCTCAATTCACTAGGTGGTAGCACAATTCCACACTCTATCATTCTTTCGTTCGACTCGACATTTTTCTCCTTAGAAAAAATCACAATGGGTCAGTTTCCCTCCTATTTCTGACTTTATAGAATGTCGGGGAAATGACAGTTGTGTCACAGTACTACTTGTCACTTTTTCCCCCTTTCACTATGTTTCCTACGCATGGTACCTTTTTACCCGTTAATCGTTCTTCTGTGCGTTGTGTTTTTGGAACCCTGGTTTTCTTGCAGCGCCATGTTCCTTTTACCCAGCGTTGTTCTATCGAGGCTCTCCATGTGCGCTGAATTATTCTTATTTTTATCCTTTTTACTCTTTATTGTGTGGTAAATTCCTAAGTACTAGGAGTTTGGTTTTCCCTATACAACTTCAATCGAATCCCATTGATCATTCCTTTGAGTTATGTACCTCCCAAGTCTTTCAATTGTATATCTCCCCCATATGTGACAGTCTTCACTTCATATGGTCCCAACCAATGCATTCTTAATTTTCCTGGGTGTTGAAGAAATTTACTGTCATACACCAACACTAGGTCTCCTTCCTTGAAACTCTTCATTTTTATATGTCTATCATGCCAATAATTGTCCCTTTCTTCTTAGTGAAATCCTGCTAGAATCTTATCTTCTTCCATCACCATCTAGAATCTTATCTTCTTCCATCACCATCAGTTGACTTAGCCTTTCTTGTACTACGCCTTGTTCTGTCATGTTAGTGATTACTGCTACGTGCAGACTAGGTACCAAAAATTATGATGGCACCACTGCTTCTTCTCCATACACCAACCTGAATGGTGTATTCCCTGTCAACTTTTTTCATGTAGTCCTGTATTCCCATAATACTGCTAGTATCTTCAAGTCTCAATTGTCCCTGTTAACAATGCAGATCTTTGTCAATGCACTCTCTAGAATCTTATTAAAGGCTTCCACTATTTCATTTTCTTGAGGGTGATATGGTGTACTCTTTTGATGATAGACTTTAAACTCCTCGGTCATAGCCTTGATAGTATTGTTAATGAAGTGAGTGACTTGGTCACTCATAAAAATCCTTGGTCATCCAAATCTAGTGATCACTTGCTCAAACAGGAAGTGTGTTGTTGTCTCTGCACTCCAATCCTTGACTGGTGTTTCTTATGCCCATATTGTTAAGTATTTTTTCACAGTAATAATATACCTTTCTCCTAACCTATTTATTGGTTGGTTAATTGGTCCCACAAAATCTGTGGCCCATTTGTCGAATACTTGCAAGGTCACTTGTGGTACTAGGGGCATCTCGTCTCGTCTATTAGGTTCACCAACCCTCTGAAATACATCACACCTATGGAAGTATTCATTTTCATCTCTGTGAATGGTCATCCACCATAGTCCTGTGCCACATAATACACTACTACATATGGGCAGTTTATTCCATAAAAATTTTCCACGTTTCCATTTTTTTCATTTTTTTATTAAATTGTGCGTGAGTATCGTCACTATTGCCACATAATTTCGTCTCTATAGCGATGACTATTGCATATCTCAAAATCACCTGCTAACACACGTGGCTTGCAACGGCTAGTTGACTTTTTGCGTGTCAACTCATGCATTTTCATCACTATATCGATGATAATCAATCTATATATATATACCTGACTTTAAGAGACTTTTCGACACATTTTCTATAGTTGCGACAGTGGCTTTTGTTTGAGCTGTTTATTTTTTCCATCACCCACCGGTTGAGCAAATCCAATTCTTGATCTACATATCTCGAATTTTGAACTTGCAAGGTTAGTATGTTTATTTATTTATTTATTTACATATACTCATTTAACTTGTAAACTTTTGTTAAAATGAAATTTCATGTAGTTTGTTTTTTCCTTGATAATATATTATATGTGCATTACCATATTTCAAAATTGTTATGTCATTGGTTTTTGTATCTAGATAGTATATTCTATAGAAATTCATGTGAAACGTCAAGAAAAATATTTTCCAAAGATGTATTTTAAGAAGAGGAAAAATTACTCCATCAATAAGACAATTCAAACATTAAAAACATACGTCATTATCAATCTAGATCAATTTGAGCCTACAATTCCTTATGTAAATTTAATCCTTATTACAAAACCACCAACTCATAACAACTTTACCAGTTGGACTAATGTTTGAAATAGAAAGTGGAAAAAAATTCCTCTTAGGTCTAATCCTATCCCTTAGCGACCTCGTTAGCTCTCTAACTTTTGTGTTTCTATGATGTTGTGCCTATATATATTAATTTCATATTTTTAGTCTAGTATTAGGTTAGGTTAGTCATATAACATTGTATTTTTATGTGAGGTTGTTTCTCTCAATTTTTTATAATCACACACAATTCTAGATGTAGTGATTAACTCTAGTTTGTAGTTGATGTAACTTTTTTATACACTATTAATAAGGAGTAGCTAAAATATAAAAATTTCATGATGAAATCTACGATAACATGATGAAATCTACTAGTCATACAATGAAAAATTAGAACATGCCAAAGTTTCTTAGAAAATAAAACCGTGACCACTATAAGTATCATAAAATTGTGACCATTGTAGGTAGCTGCAAATCAACATGTCATAATTTAAACCAACCAAACCCAATTGTGGATGACAAGTGGATGGCATTCTTTTTTTAGCTGTTAATTTCAAAGATTGACATTTTCTCTACAAAACAACTTAGAGGCTAGTGTATGGTGTCGAGTGATTCAAGTTTGATAAATTTTGACCACTTTCGTTAGATGGTGTGTAATTATTTTCCATGGTGATTCAGTACACACTACTCTAAAGTACAAATTGAAGCATATCGATCTTAATAGTTAATCGATAATAAAAAAAAAAGCATGTCAAAATGTCTTAGAAAAAATAATTGTGAGAATTGTAGGTCACTATAAATAAACATATCATAATCGAAAGGAGTAGCTAAAATATCATGAAGGAGTAGCTAAAATATAAAAATCTGACAAGTTACTGTTTAGTATGTTGTAGGTAAGACAATTACTTGTCAGTACAAAGATTTGTCACTATGAACGAAAATGACAGGAAGCTTGCTCAGTTTAGAGCGGAATTAGAGGTGAGGGGTGATGGAAAATGTTATTACCCTTGCTATGATTGTAGGGGCTTGCAAAGAAGAAGACTTTTAATAACAACAGTTGAAAGAAATTGTAGGGAGAAGGGGCATGCCAAAGGGGGTTATGAATATTGTCCCTTGGTAAGAGGTTATTCAATATTTAATGTATTCTCTGTAAAAATCATCATGTCATGAATTTTAGTAATATTTCTTATTGTTTTTTTTATATTTTCTATACACACTAACTTTACTATGTTTTTTTTAAATATATAGATGATGCCCCCAATGTAACAACCCTAGTAGAATATATACTTAGGGATTATTAAGTAAAATATTTATTAGGTAATTAATTTTTCCTAACATGTTAATAACTAAACAACAATTGGTCTAATGATATTAATTAAGTATTTATTAATTAATTAAAGGTTATAATTTTGATTAATTAATTAATTAATTAACTACCTATTATATTCAATAACTTGGGTATTAAATTTAAAAGGGATAATACGTTATATTGTTTAAATTAAAAAAAATTTACGTACACAGAAAAGGATAAGATATTAATTAAAAGGGGTAAGATATTAATTATGAGGGGATAAGGTAATAAATGGGTGGATAAGGAAGTAAATGCAAGAGGCGGTGAAGGAAGGATATGGAGGGGAAGGAGGTTTACGAGGGGAGGATTCGATGGGATTATTATTTTTTGGAGGTCTCTCTTGGATTTGCAGAGAGGGGAGTGAGTTTTGGAATCGGGAGGATTAGTTCAGGGGCACCGGTTTGCTGGGGGTTTTGGGCACGGGGGCCAGGATATCCATATGATATCCTGGAGATAGGTAGTTGTCCTAGTTGGCAGGGAGGATAGCAGGTTTGGGTAGTGTTGGTTAGTGCATCAGGCAGCAGGAAGGCAACAACAAGGCAGCAAGGCGAATTAGCATCAGAACCAGGTAAATTGTTTGTGAATTGGCTAAGTTAATTTTATGTTGTAGTTAAATGTTAAATATTAAATTCTGCTTTATATGTTTATTTAAAGTTAATGAATTATTTACGCACTCAAAAATTCGAAATTCAATGTTAGAAATATTATGCGTAATTGTAAGGATTTTTACTAGGCTTGTTGATTTTTTTTTCTTACTGGCCACTACAAATGGTATCAGAGCCCTAGTTCAAAATCTGGAACCAAGGGCCTACCTACCCACCCATAAATTTAAATAAACACTCCTATTTAGTTATAGTAAATCCCTAAATAAATGTATTAGGGTAAATATAAATTCGAGGCCTTAAGGGCCAAGTTCCCAGCTCCAACTCCAGCTACGCCTAACCTGCAAACCAAACACAATTTTTTTTTTTAACACAAATATAAAAATAAATGCAATACGAATTGAAAATGTAAAACAAATTTACCAAAGTAAAACAAGTAAATATGAATACTATTAGGATTATTACAACCAACAAGATTAATTTCAGTCAAAGAAAATTATCAGTACCATTTACAATTCAAAAAGAAAAGCCAGTATTTTAATTCACAGTTTCCTTTTCCAACAAGACTTTTAATATTCTAAGGGTAATCAAGAACCCTAACATCAATCATCATTCAAATACTCCAATATCCTTTGAAATATGTTTTACTTAACATAGTAGAACAAGGGATCTAAAACCATGAACTTATATTCCTAGCTATCATTCCCAAGGAAGAAGACGCCACTCATAAAATTTGAAATCCATTGTTGATTTAAAGTTTGAGTCAAGAATCCAGCTATCACTGCCACAATGCTTCCGAGTTTGAGTCTGAGACTAATGGTTTTGTTTAGACAATGGACATACTCTATAAATGTATCTTCTATTTTCCTCGAACTTGGATAAAGAATGAAAGTAATTAAGCTACTTTTCATGCAAATCTGTAATATCAACACAATTACGCTCTGCTTCTAAGCACATACTTTTCCAAATATAGAAAGGAAAGAAGACTTTAGCTCTATAATTTACGTGGACTCTAATGAAGACAACTTCTTTGGGAAATAAGATCCAAAGGGCCAGTGAGTGTCTCAAAGCATATCATCGTTGGACTTCCTTCATCGAGTTCTTCTGACCCATGACAGTTTGCATCTGAACCTAAGATTAGATATAATGAAAGAAATGTTATGCATGAGATTTGAGATAATCAAGAAGAAGAGATTAAGATTATTGAAGAGATTAAAATTGGTAAATAAATTTAAAAAAAAGGCATAATAAAGAAATGTATTGATAGAGATACGATCATCGAGGATATAATATTCCTTCTTTCCTGAAAGTATTTCTTTCTCATCGTTGGATGTTTCTGCACTTATTCCACTCGAAGGGCTATCACCCATGAAGAGAACATACGAGGGCATCATTTTAAGTCCTCTGGGGTTTTGTAGAAGCTCAATCTTCGAATCCTTCCACACGGCCACACTGCACTGGAAGGTTCCGACATCGATTCCAATGGTCGTTTCCACGAAGGGGATAGGATGCTCAACATCATCGCTGACGACTTCATTGTTAGAAGCCACAGTATAAGAGGTCTTTGCATCAGTCATTTTTGCACCAAAACCTTAACTTTAACCCTTACTTAATTCCGAGTTAAACAGTAATAACCAGTCGATAGAAAATTCCCTTATTTTCAAGGAATGTCCATGCAAATCCACTCAAAATAACAAAATATTTCACTATTCTTCTAAGAGTCAATATTTGGGGAAAATTACTACAACAACAAAAAAAAACCCGGAAATTTAAGCCACGCAGAACCCTTTTGTTTAATACAACGGTGTAGAAACTTCGTTTCGCGTAGCAAAACCTGTAAATACTAGCGACGAACTGGCCCCCAATAATAACAGTAGAACCCTGCCAAAGTTTGTTGAGTAGAGACCAAAGAAGACTGAAATCACGCCACAAGGGAACTTTACCGAACCAAAAACTGCTCCGAACGACTTAAATGGAAGATTGAAGATAGGTTATTCGTAGTTCAGACTGATAAAATGCAAAGAACATTACCATAAGAATGTGACCAGGCTATAGAAGGGCTGAGTACAGTGAAATCCAAGGCCAGGTAGGCACATGAATCACGCAGGAAAGATGAGACCATTGTCCAAAAGTTTAGGTCTTTATTGATGGGAATTGGACTTGCACTAAGGGTTGTTGTTTCTATGAGCAGGGAAGATTGGGCAGTGAAACTGCTGGAACATATTCAAGATATGCCAATGATTATTTGTCTAGTGGGGTTGATATTGGTGGTGGTTCTTATTCATCTCTATATTCAAGCTGCAGTATGGGTAGTGGATACTTACCTGGAAGTGACTCAGGATCTTATTACTAAATTGTGAGGCTTTGAAGGACTATCTTGATCACTAACAACTAGACCAACACTAGCGCCAAGAGTGGAGGAAAGAGGTGAGAGGCGGCAGAGGAAAGAGGCAGAAGTGAAGGAGCGTTAGGGTTAAGGAAGAGCTTAGGTTTTTGGTACTGAGAGCCGAGGTCGGGCACGTGGGCCTCATGCGAGAAGCTCGACCTTAAAGGCTATCAGCTAATGCCATGGATTTTTTATATATATATTAATGTTTAGTTTTAATAATTGATTTAAAAGTATTAATATGCCTTTTGAATAATTAAATTATCATTTTTTTTATATATTAATTTTTTTTTAGTTTTGATAAATTATTTAAAAGTATTAATACTATTACGTAAATTTAAATTATTTAAATTAAATTAAATTAAAACTCATAATTATTTAAATTATTTAAATTTAATAATATATACTAAGCTTAATTTAAAAAAAATTAAATTAAATTGACTCCATGGGTTTTGAACCCGCGACCACCCACTACCTAAGCCTTAAGGAACAACCAAACACCAACGCACCATGTATGTGCCTTGAAAAAAAAAATGTATGTGTGTTGATTAAGGCGATTGAAGCTTAGGATTAAGTTTAGTTTAGATTATTAGTTTTTAATAAATTAGCATAGCCGCAAAGTGGCTGGCGGCTGGTTAACGCCGAAAGGTACATAGCGTTGGTGAACGCTGAAACGTGGATGGCAGTTGTGGACAATTATTTAGATGCCACGGTTTAATCCTATTTAATCATTTAAACGTGGTAATTATATAACCTTACAACAATTTTTTTTAATGTGATTAGGTAAATGTTAAAAAGTAAACATGTTAATGGATGCCTTGATAAATGCAAGAAAGTTATGAACAATAAATCTAACCCATTGATTTTGGAGGACGACTAAGAATATGCCAGCATATTCAATGCATAGCCATCAGATAATGGTTTAAGGTTAATTAAGATTAAAAGATCATTAATTGTGCCCATTGTCAATAGGTGTACGTCTTTCGACGTAAATTAATAAACGTAAGGTCGGAAGTCACTTTAATCAAGTTGTAAGTGAAAAGTTAAAAGGGATTAGACTAGGACCGGTGGGAAGGAGGCGACATATGCACTAGGAGAGTAAGCATAGGAAGTGGCGAGTATGGTGCAAGGCTAGCGTAGCTACAGGGCAAGGGAACCAATAATCTTTTTCATAGGGGTGAAGAAATCAAGCTTAGACGCTTAATCCTAACCCTAACCTAGACAACCCCCTAATGGAGTAATGTCTGTTTACAGAAAAGTAAAGAAAACTTACGCCTAACCCTGTTTCTAGTTTGAGTAGCACCAATTTGAAACATCCTGGAACTCACCTTGACAACTTTGGGGTGATGCAGGTTAAATCATACAGGATGGTCATGACTCGAAGGAGTTAAGGCAGGGGAGCGTCGTCGCAAGCACCGCCAACACCGCCAGCGCCACTGCCACCATCGCCCAAAATAGCCCTCATATTGTGCTCGTTGGAAGCCATTAAAGAGACTTTAAAGGGGCGACAACTGGTAGGGACTGACGTGGAACCCCCACCATCTAGAATGGGTAATCTATAAGCATCAAGGGATTCAAGGGGAGCACCTCCACCTGAATACATCACGTGAGAATTGCAAAAGATCAAACTTCCAGAGTTTGTCGGGGGTCGCGTCAGTGAACATGCAGAAGCATGGTTGGAAGGCATGACAAGGTGTTTTTCCTTAAGGGACTATGCATCCAACTCAAAGGCAAAGATCACCATTTTTTAGTTAAGAGACATTGCCTTAAACTGGTGGGGCAACCTGGAAAGACAACTGCACCTTACCCCAAACACAGTATCTTGGGAACTTTTCGAGGAGAGGTTCTAAATGAAATATCTACCAGCATACTACGAGGAACAACAGGTAGTGCCATTTCATGCCTTAGTACAGAGAAATAGAACTGTAGAAGAAGATGAGATCAGATTTATGGAATTGGTCAAATATGTTTTGTATATGGATAATGACCAACAATAGGTAGAGCGCTTCATCTATGGATTGAACCCAAAGATAAGAGCTATGTTGCAGATGTGGAAACCATCTTCAGTAGCGGAGGCGGTGGAAAATACGCGTTATGCGGAAGAACACATGAACTTACCGGGGGTACAAGACTGACATTTCCGCATCGTCCTGGATTCGTAGGGAAGGCCCCAAGGACATTTCCTAGGGGAGGGGGCTCAAGGAAACCTCCATATGGTAACAGAGTCATGCCAAGAACAGTAGCTGCAGGGATTTCAATGGCAGCGAGTGCAACATCTCGTTCATCGCCTACGGTGCAGACAGGTCTACGACCATCTCAGGGAACAACAAGTAGAGGCAGGGGTTCCAGGGGAAGGAACTCATTTCAGAGGTAGTCACATAACAATGCATAGGTTCAATCTCATGTTACCTGTTAGGGTGCAGAGGACCCCATTACCAACGCGACTGCCCAGAGTTACAATCATGGTCCGTGCATAGAGAAGGAAAGGCATCGATGGGGAGAGAAAGTAGCAACCACCAGATTTACGCAGCAGTTAATAATCGCCAAGTCGAACATCAATCCATGGTGGTGGAGTCATCAGGTACGCTAAATCATATCAATGTCAAGATTTTGTTTAATTTTGGTGCGACAGATAGTTTCATTTCACCATTTTCATTAGAAAAGAGTGGGTTGGCATCCTACGAGCACGATGACTTTAAACAAGTCGAGATGGCTTCGGGTGAAAAACAAGCGGTAGGACCTAGTGTTGATAATTGTATAGTAGACCTGGGAGTGTGTACTAC
Source organism: Picea engelmannii (assembly GCA_009831015.1). Taxonomy (NCBI): domain Eukaryota; kingdom Viridiplantae; phylum Streptophyta; class Pinopsida; order Pinales; family Pinaceae; genus Picea; species Picea engelmannii. The sequence continues at coordinate 65,567 of ML808695.1, read as the reverse complement.
CAGGTTGAAGGTATATGTCACTACCCTCGGGGCATATGACCTAATCATTCGAATGGATTGTTTAGCAGCTCATCGAGCTTTGGTAGATTGTTTCACAAAGAGGGTGCTTTGTGTTGATGATGAAGGAAGACCAGTAGAGATCCAGGGTGTACAGAGAAAAGTGTCGTTACACTTTATATCAACTATCAAGGTTAAGCGATGCTTGAGGCAAGGGTGTCGACTTTATGTAGTGGAAGCAGTGAATGAAAGGAAGGGACCCTCATTGGATCAGTACCCGGTATTGTCAGAATTTCAGGATGTTTTTCCAAATGAGTTACCAGGGTTACCTCTTAAGAGGGTGCTTGATTTTACTATTGAGCTAAAACCTGGTGCAGAACCAATTTCCAAAACTGTGTATCAGATGACAGTGCCAGTACTTTGTGAGTTGCAAATGTAGTTGAAGGAGTTACTGGACTTAGGGCTAATAAGGTCCAGTGTCTCACCTTGGGGCACACCAGTAATTTTTGTAAAGAAGAAGGATGGATCCTTACGACTGTGTGTAGACTACAGGGACTTGAACTGTGCTACAATGAAAAATAGGTACCCGATGCCGCGAATAGATGACCTTTTCGATCAGATGAAAGGAGCTTCCGTATTCTCAAAGATCGATTTGCGATCAGGGTATCATCAGTTAAGGATTAAGGAAGGTGATATCCCAAAAATTGTCTTTCAAACTCGGTTTGGACATTACGAGTTTGTTGTAGTACCTTTCGGATTGACCAATGTGCCAGCAGTATTCATGAGCCTCATGAACGACGTATTCCGGAAGTACTTAGATCGTTTTATACAAGTATTTTTAGATGACATCCTCACCTATTCCAAGAATGAAAGAGAACATGAGGAACACTTGCGAATAGCATTGTCCTACCTTAGAGAGAACAAATTGTATGGGAATTTGTCGAAGTGTTCCTTCTTCTAGAAAGAGATCCACTATTTAGGTCATATCATTTCCGGTGAAGGAATCTCTATGGACCCAGAAAAGGTAAAGGCCATTATGGATTGGCCAGTGCCAAAAAATGCCCATGAGGTGAGAAGCTTCATGGGGCTAGCAGTTTATTACCGGAGATTTGTATAAGGATTCTAAAAAATAGCGAAACCCATCACCACTTTGCAACGTAAGGGGTCGGTCAGGTATGAATGGACAGAAGAATGTGATAGTGAATTCATTAAGCTTAAGAGGTTACTAACCAGTGCGCCAATTCTACGAGTGCTGGATATGGAAAAGGACTTCACGATCTGCACAGATGACTCGAAGAAAGCATTGGGATCCGTGTGAATGCAGGATGGAGGAGTGATAGCTTATGCATCAAGGAAGTTCAAGAAACATGAGAAGCTATATGTGACTCATGATTTAGAGTTAGCAGTTGTAATGCTAGCTCTAAAACTTTGGAGGCACTATCTTGTGGGGAGAAATTTTGAGCTCAAAACGGACCATCAAAGTTTAAAACATCTCTTCACTCAAAGAGATCTGAATGCCAGGCAAAGGCGATGGAGTGAGTTTATGAGTGAGTACAATTTTGGTATTTCGTACATCAAGGGAAAGTAAAATGTGGTCGCAGATGCCTTGAGTAGGAGACCACGTATCTTCTCCTTGGTAAGCTTAAAGGTCAATCTGAGGGAACATGTGTTGGCACAACTCCAACGAGACAGTTGGTATTTAAAGGTTACTTCAAACCTCCAGAGTGGGAGGCAGTTAGATCCAAAGAATGAAGGATATAGTCTAGAAACAGACGGACTGTTAAAATATCGAGGAAGGATGTACATCCCTGAGAATGGGGATATTCAAAGCATCATACTAAAGGAAGCCCATAGAGCACTTTATTGTGCGCATCCGGGTGTGAAGAATATGTACACAGATATGAGGAAGCTCTTCTTCTGGGTAGGCATGAAGCGCGATGTAGTCCATTTCGTCGCCAAATGCTTAGAGTGTCAACAAGTGAAAGTCGGCCACCATCACCCGGCAGGCCTCCTACAACCACATGATGTCCCTATGTCCAAGTGGGAAGTCATCTCTATGGATTTTATTGTAGGGTTGTTGCTCACATCTCATAGACACAATGCCATTCTTGTGATAGTGGATAAGTTAACCAAGAGTGCTCATTTTATTCCAATTAGAGACACTTACAATGTCACTGATGTGGCATGCGTGTTTGTGAGCGAGGTTATCCGTTTGCACAGGATACCTAAGAAGACCATTTCAGATAGGGACTTCAGATTCACTTCTAGGTTTTGGACAAGTTTACAGTCAACGTTGGGGACTCAATTGAACTTAAGCACAACTTATCATCCTGAAACAGATGGGAAAACTGAAAGAGTAAATAAAGTCATGGAAGACATGCTTAGGATGTATGTAATGGATAATCAAACCCAGTGGGAGAAGTACCTACCTTTGGTAGAGTTTGCCTACAATAACAGTTATCATAGCTCCATCGGAATGCCATCCTACGAATCTTTGTATGCGAGGCCATGTAGAACGCCATTGAGTTGGGATAGACTAGAAGATCGAGTAACAATTGGGCCAGAATTGATTCAAGAAATGGACGAACAGGCGATTCAGATTAGGCAGAGACTAAAGGAAGCACATGATAGACAGAAAAGTTATGCGGATGCACACAGGAACGACCGAAGTTATGAAGTGGGAGACCAGGTTTTCATTCGTATCAGGCCTAATAAGAGTACCATATGGTTCAGGAAGGGGACAAAATTGTCACCTCGGTTTATAGGACCATTCAGGATCCAAGAGAAAATTGGACCCATTGCATATCATCTCATACTGCCACCCCACTTGCATAAAACTCATAATGTATTTCATGTATCTGTTTTACATCATTATGTTGTTGATGAATCACATAAACTAAATTGGAAGGAATTGCAGGTATCGGAAGTGGGAACCCTCACGGTAGAACCGTTACGCATATTGGACCATAGAGTCCGACAACTCAGGAATCGTCTAGTAGACCAAGTTAAGGTCCAATGGGACAAGTATAGTCTAGGATCTGCTACTTTGGAAGATGCTGAGACATTACGATGATACTATCCCTCACTTTTTTGACCACCTCGAGAACATGTTTCTCGAAGGATGGGTGTATGTAACACCACCTTTTGACTTAGACAACCAGGATTACCTAAGGCCTATATACTTTATTTTCTAGTCACAGTGAAACTATTAAGTGAT
>ML808695.1:32325-55173 GCA_009831015.1 Picea engelmannii | reverse complement strand
CTCCAGAATGGAAATTAAGTGGCAAATTCTCCAATATATAACCTTAGAAAATCCTCTCATATTTAGAGGATATCACTTTATATTACGAAATGAAAATTATGTTGGATATTAAAATTTAGAATATCTAGTTTTATATACATGAGTGTGTGTATAACAACTTAGTCACTTAATATAGTTTTGGTTTTCTTTTTGCACTCTCTCCTGTTTTTTATAATGATCAAGTTATAGAAATCATAGGAATACATAACACACCACTTTCTAACTCATATTTTAGTATTATAGGTTACAATGCCTACTATGCAGGGAGCGTATTTGGGTGCAATAAGTTACAATACCTACTATGTAAGAAGTCGATACACTCCATAAAATACTTGTAGCTTTTTGGAGGGTATACTTATCACCCAACACCTAGCTCTTTACCAGAGTATGAACATATAAACAACTCCTCCAAATCCAAACCTCATTCCCATTCCCAATGGTATTAATGACATATTTTCATTCACAATAGTCAACCATTTCACTTCAACATCATTACTCTTATTAGTACTATTACCTTCAATCATAGGTTTTTTATTTTCATTCCCTCATCGATCTAATGGACATCCCCATGAGAATTTATTATTTTGAAATGAAGTTGCATCAAAAGTTGAAAATTTCATCCTTGCTAGAATTGACCCACATAGGCTATTAGATTAAACATCCATTTTGTGCAACCAATTTAGCTTAGATATTTCTTCAAGGATTGGTCCACTCAAATTATTTTTGGACAATTCCAACACCTCCAAAGTAGATATGTTACTAAGAGATATGGGTATTAACCATTCCAACTGGTTCCCGGATAAATTCAATGATCGCAAGTCAGACAAGCTTCCTATGCTTGTAGGTATTTCCCCTGTAATATTATTGTTAGAGAAATCAAAGAAAGTGGCATCCACATATGATATGCCAAATTATATTACTTCCATCTTTCTTGTGTCTAGAATTGACAATATATCAGATGGTCCTCAAGTTTCTCCAAGCCAATATACATTAACTGCAAATCCATGAAGTCTCTCAAGATCAAAAGGTATTCTTCCACTAAATTTATTGTTGGATAAATCCAAATAAATAAACTTCATGAAACTTGTAATCCATTTAATAATATCACCATGGAGATTATTATAGCTAATTATTAAAATAGCCAAGTCATGAAAAGAGGTGAAGTGGCTAGGAAGTTCCCCAATCAATCCATTTGCACTTAAATGGAGTTGTTGAATGTTGGTATGGTTAATCAAAGATTTGGACATAGTCCCAGATAAGTTATTAGAGTAAACAGAGAAAATAATAAGAGAAGTGCAATCACCAATGATCTCAGGAAGTTGTCCTTCTAGCCTATTTTCGGACATAATTAAATTATTAAGTGAAACCAAATTGATGACACTATTAGGAATACTCCCAAAAATATTATTATTCTGTATGTTCAAAGTGGTGAGGAATTTTAGTTGACCAATGCTATGTGGAATACATCCAGTTAAATTGTTTGAATATAAATTCAAAAATTGGAGAGATTGAATATTCCCAATGTATTTTGGAATGATACCTTTGAGATTGTTGCTCTCTAATTGAAGTGATAGAAGCTTGGGAAAATTCGTAATGGTTTCAGGTATGCTACTATTAGGCCAATTTACACCCAGATCCATAGAAAAAAGTTTGCTCAAATTACCTAATTGAGATGGTATACTCCCAAACAATTTGTTATGAATTAAGTCAAGGTATTCTAGTTTCAACAACAACCCCAATTCAACTGGTATTTCCCCACTCACATCATTAACATACAAGTCAAACTCCAATAATTGGGTGAAATTTCCAAGAGATGGATGGATATGACCACTTAGTAGGTTGTGTTCAAGGTAAAGAGAAGATAGGATTTGAATGAAACCCAAAGTGGAAGGGATTGGACCATTGAAATTGTTGGTTCCAAGGTCAAGATAAGACATGCTTCTCATTGAACCCAATTTGGAAGGTATTGGACCAATGAAATTGTTTTATTCAATCAAGAATTCTCGAAGAGAGGTGAAGTTGCGGAGAGAGGTTGGAATAATTTCACCCAAATAATTATTTACGCTCAAGTCAAAACACTCCATTTCAACTAGATGAACAAACTTTGTTGGTATGGTTCCCATGAACTTGTTCCATGAAATCTTGGTCCATTTGAGGCATGTGCAATTACACAATGTTTGTGTAATCAATCCTCCTAAATTATTCTAGCTGAGATAAAGTATTCTCAATGATTTAAGCCACCCAAAATTGGGTGGAATTCCTCCTATCAAATTATTACCATTAAAATTCAGCATCTACAACAAGGAGAGATTTCCGAGAGAGGAAAAAAGGGTACCTTCCAATCTTAAGTTAGAATTAATAAAAGATACGAGAATAAGAAGTATTACAGAAAAAACTCTTCTAGTATGTTGCCTATTGGTAATACCATGCCAGGAGCACACATCATGTGAGTTCTCTATTGTCCAATTGGACAACCTTCCAGATGGATCTGATTTGAGAGACAAAAGAGAACTCAAAAGAGCTTCCACATCCCTCTTCTCGTGACGGTGCATGGATGATCATAATTCATGACCGTCATCCAGCATAGCACATCTGGTAAAATAAAATTCATTAGAAGAAGAATTAGTTTGATGATAATTTAATACACTCATCTAACTAGAGACATGATCTCTTCGATGAGTATGGGAATGTACCGTCGAGCGTGAGTAATTAATAGTTTCATCACTTACATGTAGAGTGGACGCCATGATGAGGAAGCACATGAGCATTAGAATATGATCTATTTCTCATATTTTGATTCTTGTATCGACATGTAGTGGGAGTGTTGAGCAGATATGTCGACACCTCGAAAGGAGCACTGAACAACTATCAAGAGAGTATTCAGGTATTTTTGTGGCACAAAAGATTATGCTATATGCTACCAAGGAAAACCTGAAGGTGATAGTTAATTAAATGTATAAAGGATTTGTCGACGCTGACTGGTCTAGAGATTTGGATCGATGGAGGTCGACCAGTCAATATGTGTTCAAAATTTTCGGTGGAGCAATCAGCTTGATGAGTAAGTGACATGAAGTCGTAGCCTTGTTAACAATAGAATATGAATACATGGAAACCACTCATGGATGCAAAGAAGCAGTATGGCTGCAAAGGTTGTGTTTAAGAATCCGGTTTGAGGAGAGAGATATGAAGATAAGTTGTGATAGTCAAAGAGAAATATTTCTAGAAAAACAACTCATCTTATCATTCAAAGACAATGCACATTGATGTACAATACCATTTCATGAGAGACATGGTGGAAATAAACAAGGTGTTGCTGGAGAAAGTAGACATGTTGGAAAACATAACAGACTCATTGACCAAGTCTGTGAGTTCTGTGAAGTTCTCTTGGTGCAGAGAGGCAATGGGAATTGTTTCCCTGGGTCTATGAATGAAAGTTCAAAGGTCTCTTAGTTTCAGAAAAACAAGTGGGAGAATGTTGGGTTGTTATATTCTTTGTAGTGAAAGTCGAGGTTGATTGACTTACAGTCGAAGTCAAAGGTCAAGGTGGTTTGAATAAGTAAAGACAAAGTCAAGGTGGATCGACAACAATTTGAAGGTTGAGGTTAGTCAACCAAGTAAAGTAGAAGTTCAAGGTGGTTTTACATGGTAAAGACATCCACAACAAGTCAAAGAGGTCGACGGGCAGGCATATGGAAACCAACTAAAGACCGAATGAAGGTCGACTAGTAGTCAATGGCTAATACGACTTGGTATTCGACTGTAACATAATCCTGAGATTTGTAGCCAATGATATGTATGGATATGTAACCATTTTTGGGCGCCTTTTTCTTTATGGTTTTTTCTACTTTAAATCCTATAAAGAAGGCGTGTTATAAGGTTGAAAAGGCTGATCAATGATTCAATCAATAATTGTAGAGGTTGTTGGTCATGTATATGTAAGCCTAATTGGCTACAGGGTTGTTCATGCATAAGCAAGAGGGTATGATTTTGATTCTGTCTTAGGTGTGGACCAAGGTTAGAAATGTAACATTTTATTTTGAATGAATAAGACAACAAGGAGAAGAATTCTCAAGGAATGTTGGTTTTCCCGGTTTCGGTTTACAGGGTAAAATCTTGGTGTACTGTGTGATTTTTGTGTCATTTACTTTCTTGATTAAATATTTCTTCCTCTCTTCTACTAGGTTTAGCATGTAAGTGTGTATCATTTTCTAACATTAGCATCCTATCTCATTTTCCAGAAGTAAAAGGTAGGGAGTTTGGAAGGAAAATACAAGAAGAAATAGTGGATCGCACAAGGTTGTGGGACTTTTTTTTATGGTGCATCACAAAATATAAACCAATCATGAGGTGGAGGGGTTATCCTGCATATTTTTAACCATGTCTGCTATAAAATCAAGATGGGGTTGGGCCTTGGCATAAATAATTATGCAGAATTATTTTCTCTTAAATTACTTCTACTCTTTGCAAAGGTAAAGAACGTTAATTCCATACATATTTTTGGTAATTGTCAAATTGTCGTTAAATGTGTTCAGAAATTACAGTAGTGTCATAATATTTGTTTGCTTCCCATCCTTAAATAAGTTCATAAAATTGTGGTCTCATTTGACACTTTTGATATCCAACATGTTTACAGGGAAAAGAATATGGTAGTTGACCAACTCTCAAAAGTAGAGATACAAATGGATTATGGGTAGTGGATTATAGTAGAAGACAACAACGAAACACTCTATGAGTTCTATCATAGGCTTTTTATAGAATATAAGTGACATCCCATAGTAGAAACTCAAAATGATTAGCACCATTGAGATCTTTTTTTTATTAGAACGGTTTTGATACAATCTTTTTGGGAAGATACTCTTACAAGGGAATACTCACCATCTTCGTAAGTTTGCAGCCACTTACTGAAAGAAAGGATACAGATGGATTATGTGTAGTGGATGATAGTAGAAGACAATATCAGAACAATCTATGGGTTCTACCACATGCCTTTTATAGAAGAGCAACGACATCCCATAGTAACAACTCAAAATGATTAACACCATCGAGCTCTTTTTTTTTTATCAGAACAATTTTCATACAAGATTTTTTGGAGGATACTCTTACAAGGGAATACTCATAGTCTTCATAAGTTTGCAGCCACTTAATTTTTTTCTCTTTGTAAAAAGACTATATATATTGTATGGTATATGTGGAATTTATGTCCCCGAGATAGAAATATGCAGTCACCTTTATTTTTTTGGAACTCTTTTTTGTAACTAGGGGGAGCCCTTCAAATGGAAGCTCCACCAAATGCATGGAGACATGCATCTACAAAATGTGATTTTTTTTCTCATATGAAATAAACTAAAGTTTTTTTTTTAGGAAAAATATATATATATTAAAATTAAATTTTAATTTAATTTAAAAAGAAAAACATTTTAGTTAGTCAAATATATATTTAAAAAGCTAATACAAAATTGTTTATATGTATGTGTGTTAATTAGGTCTAATTTGAGTGGTTATGGGATGGTGTTATCTTCCTCATTCAAGTTTTATTCCTGTAAAGTGATATGATGAGCTCATAATAAGTAATGAGTATATTATTAGATTCAAAATGAGGAGAAGTATCCACAAATTATATTAGCATCATTTAAAATATCTTTAAAATGTTAATAACCATATTAACATATTATTAAAATTAAAATTTAATTTAATAATGATACATATAAAATTATAATAAACAATATTTAAAAAGATTTCAATATAATGTTAAAAGCAAAAAAATATTTAAGAATAGAAAAGTTTTTAATATAATGTTAAAAATCAATAACAAACACAATAAACACAATATTATTGATTTGCTTTCCATTAATTAAAATAAAACAAATTACATTTAAAAAGTAGAGTAGATGTGAATATAATGTTAAAAGAAGAAAAAAAAATAGAAAAGTTTTTAATATAATGTTAAAATACAATAACAAACACAATATTACTAATTTTTTTCCATTAATTAAAATAAAATAAATTACATTTAATAGAAAACCTCACACAAAGCTCAAAAATGGTAATGAAGGTGCAAATTGCCTAATATATAACCTTAGAAAGTCCCTCTAATATTTAGAGGATATCACTTTACATTATGAAATGAAAACTATGTTGGATATTAAAATTTAGAATATCTAGCCTTATATACATAAGGTTTTGTATAACAACTTAGTCACTTAATATAGTTTTCATTCTCCTTTTGCACTTTATAAATCATAGCAATACATAACACACCACTTTCTAGTTTATATTTTAGTGCAATAGGTTACAATGCCTACTATGTAGGGATCATATTTTGAAGCAATAAGTTACAATGTTTACTATGTAGGAAGTTGATACACTCCATAAAAGACTTGTGGCTTTTTGGAGGGTATACCCAACACCTAGCTCTTTCCCAGAGTATGAACATAGCAACAACTCCCCCAAATCCAAGCCCTATTCCCATCCCCATTGCTATTAATGACTTATTTTCATTCATACCATTCAACCATTTCACTTCAACATGATTACTCTTACCAGTACTATTACCTCCACTTCGCCTCAGTAGGTAAATTTTAAATACAATAAAAACTTATGACTACAACAACTAAATTTCAGAAATTTCATTATTTTTTTTCTGTTATTACTGCAATATTTCATTTTCTCAATGTTACAGGTGAATTTCATAACTTTTATTGATTGATTTATTGTGTCAGCATCTGTATAGGGTGACCGTGGTAGAAAATCACCCGCTACATCTCTCCAGGGTGACCATGGAAAGGTACCCACTGTGCCTCAACAGGTAAATGTTAAATACAGTAACAACTTATGACTACAGTAACTAAATTTCAGAAATTTCATTATTTTTTTTCTGATATTACTCCAATATTTCATTTTTTAAATGTTACAGGTGAATTTCATAACTTTTGTTGATTGATTTATTGTGTCAACTTCTATCCAAGGTGACCGTGTCTGAGTTTCACCTGCTACATCTATCCAGGGTGACAGTGGAAAGGCACCTGCAGTGCCTCACCAGGTAAATGTTAAATACAGTAACAATTGATGACTACAACAACTAAATTTCTGAAATTTTGTTATTGTTTTTCTGATATTATTACTATATTTCATTTTTTTAATGTTAGAGGTGAATTTCATAACTTTTGTTGATTGATTTACTATGTCAACATCTGTCCAGGGTGACCGTGTCCAAAAATCACTCTTTACATCTGTCCAGGGTGACCTTGGAAAGGCACCCACAGTGCCTCACTAGGTAAATGTTAAATACAGTAACAACTTATGACTACAACAACTAAATTTCTCAATTGTTAAAGTTCATCTCATTAATTTTATTCATCAATGTATTTTTGCATGGGAAACATGAGAAGGCTCCCATAGAGGATATTGATGAGGATGAAATATTTTATTTGATTGACCCAATGACAACTGTAACAAAGGCCTTGAAGAAGGATAACATAGAATATCTAGGTTTGACTAGCAAAAGACCCCTGACACAGGAGGACAGGGAAATAATTATAGATCTACATAATACAATAGCTAATTTTGGGGTAAGTGGCATCTTCACATATTTTTATTAGCTATGAAAATTTCATATCCATTTTTTAGTTTTATATTTTGTGTATGATATGATAAAGAAAATGTTTCCGTTTGTAGGAGTTTTTAAACCTCGTGCGTGGGGAACCTGTCGATCCTGCAACTTCTATAGGTAGCAGTGATGGTCCAATGCAAAAAAAAGGTCGACATAGAAAAGTTCAAGTGAGGCTTTTTGAGCCTCCTGAGGTTCCCCTCGAATCCATTGATGAGCAAAATGATTTTGACCGGCATGACATGTCAGAGCATGATGAGCTGGAGCCTAGGACTCCACATGATGAATCCAGAGAGGAACATAGTGTAGGTGCATAGGATACTATTCTACATGGAGAAGAACGAATTAAAAGTACCGGATCACTAGATGTCACCTTTATGGTGGATGACACATGTGTTCCAATCAAGATTCAAAAGATTGCAGGTAATTGTCCCATTAATTGATTCATTTTTTTCATGAAATTGAAATGGACATTTGTTGAGATTATTATAAATTAATGGATAACATGTTTCTGCAGGAAACAATGTTTTCTATAGAAACTTACATGACAAAGCATTGGATATGTTTGGCCCCACCATTCACTCACAGTGGAATGGCCAAGATAGCAAAAATAAAGATGATTTAGTAGATCACATGGTAAACTTGTTCAACAACACTTTCAAAAAGAAAGTGGTTACAAAGTTAGACGATGAGAATTTAAAATACACCAGGGCCCAGTATAGGGATAAATTGCAAATAGACCTCAAGCACGATTGCCCTCCCATGGTTCCTGAGAAAGAGTGGAAGGCGCTAATAGAGGATGCAAAGGAGAACTTTAAAAAAAAAAAGGGACGACAACCACGAGCTGGTCAAGCAAGGTACAACACATGTCATATTATCAATGAAATATGAGCATTTATGTTTTTCTTTCCTCTTTTAAGTAACAATTCTGATATCTAATTTTTTTCAAAAATTCCATATGTAGGGTACCAGACACCAACCAAAGCAACAAAGGCCAGAGTGGAAAAACATGGCCAGCATAAACTAGGCCAGGGTGGCTATGGAAAACTAAAAGCCCGAATAGTAAGATTTAAATGATTAACTGTGGTTAATATTTATTTAACAGTAGCAAACAAATATAGGTTTTTGTTATTGGTATTTTTAATGGTGTTATGCATTGTAGTTAAATATGTTCAACACTGCTGCCACCGAGGAGGACCTAAAGCTTGGTTACAAGCATGGTTTTAAAAGTGTGATTGAATATAGAAAAAGCTTGGGCCAGACTTCTATCTACCCAGCCACGCAGGTAAACAAAATGAATAAGGAAACCACAATAGCATGCTTGTAAAGTCTATTCATATTTTATTATATCACCCTTAACTAAGTATTTATGTTTTTTTTTCAAGCAACAGTGTTACCGCAATAGTGAATCAAGCAGTATTCAACAAACACCATGTCATACAAAGGTCCACATGTCCAGTGATAGTGTAGAGAAGAGTACCCATTCCGGTATGTATGCCTCAGAATCAGAAATATTTACTGTGTAACATCCCGCTCTGGCGCACTGAGCGAACTTATTCTTTGAGGACACTTTCTCACAAGTGATCCAGATTATTATGCTATTAAAACATTTGACTTTGATTATGATGCATTATGGGTAGATGACATGTTGTTTTACTGCATTGACATAGAAAAGTGTTATTGACTCGGTTTTACTGAGTGTCCAGGGTTTTGGACCTTGAGGATGCAGAGGCATCGATGGAACCCCTTGGACTCTAGATCGAGTCAGGGAGTGTGCCATTGGGGTTTGATTGTTTTACTATGATGTTGGTACATTTTATTAGATGATATGATGTGGATATGTTCTGACATGATTTGTTGATGATGTAGGCTGACGATAGCTTGCCAACTAGACTCACATATGGAGTATAGGGGTCACACACAACTACTAAAGAGGTTGAGGGAGAGGTGTGGACAACAGCCCTGCCACAACCTACTAGCACTCCCATCGTGGCTCGAACTGTAGGTTAACGATTACCTAGTTCAAGAGGACCCACGATGCCGTGAGGTAAGACTGCGACAGTCACTCATGATGATTCTAAGGGGTGCGCAATAAGGCAGGGGACTTATTCCTTAGAAGCCCTTAGTCTCCCACAAGTTCACATGGCTGAGTGTTGACTCCAAGGGTTATTGATGTCTACCAATCAGTCAAGAGGCGAGTGGCACCCTTGGAGCACGTAGTGCATCCTGAAGGGAACGTCGCGCAAAGGAACAAATGTGGCGAGTGGCACCCTTGGAGCACCTAGTGCGTCCTGAAGGGCACGTCGCGTTGATGATGACAGAGGGATGAACCTAGATGGCCTAACACAAATAACACATTAAGAAAATTTTAAAACAATTTCCCTAATTAATTGTCGCCCAGATCATAATCTAAGTTCTAAGTCTAAATTTTGTTAGGGGTAAAAATTTTGTCTACTTTAAAAATAAAAATATAATNNATATTTTGGTCTTCATAAAAAATTTTTGGTAACATGAAGAGAGTAACAAATTAAATAAAATGTGTGGATGTAAAACGTAAAGAGACAATTAATTATTTTAATTTTTGATAGTTTAAAAAGGTACTAAATTAATAATAAAAGGAAAAAGAGGTTAAATTGCACAACTTCCGTTTTTAGCTCAAAAAAAGGGGGAAAGTGGAAAATATAAAAAATTAGGAAATTAGGGAAAGGAGGTAACCTAAAGAGGGAAAGAAGGGAACTCATGGTAAAAAGAGGGAAACCGACTTAGTAAAGAATCTGCATTTAAGAACCTTCTAATTTTTAAACTAATTTAGCAATTTCATTTTAGGGAAAGCCTTTAAAACATGTAAGGGAATCTAGGGACACCTAGGAGTGATTTTAGGAGTAACTCTAGGTGGGTGAGGGAAATAAGATACTTAATGAATTAAAGAAAATAGTTAATGGAGAAACGTGGGGGATGGGTGGCACTTGTACGAAGGAGAATTTTTAGGAATTTTTTATTAAAACTTAAATTAAATGAGATTTAGGGAAAGAAAGGAAGTTGAAAACTCTATAAAAGAGAGGGAGGAGAAGGAAGAAGGGGATCGGCTGTTAGCGTAATGTTACGCTGCAGGAATAGTGACTTGAATGATTTACTTGTGGGAGTTGGGAATTCCCAGCTCGGAGAGGAGTGGTAGCTCGGCCTTGCGAGGTGAGCTGGGAGCTAGATGTACCATCTGGATAGTGTGTGGCCCCTTTGTAGCTCAAGGGGATAAGGGGGAAGAAGAGTACCCCTAGCGTTGACTGGGAGGTACCGGTGAGGTCTCGACAGTCGACGAGTGGGAGCGGAATGGAGCGCGCGGATGCCATTCGAGGTGGGCGATAAGGAAATGGCACGCTCTTTTTTTTTTTGTAAAGTAGAATCCATTAGGAACTTATGCTTGGATCTGATTATTGATTGTAAATGAATTGGCATGTTTGTACCTAGTGTTATCTCAACTTACTTCACCCTTTTATCTTGCTGGACATTTACTCTGCGTTTTTTTTTTAGGAATGTGTTTTCATTTCTGCTCTGTGAGTTCATACTTGAACGTGTCTCACTGTTGTCCATTCCTTTTTGAGTGTGTAAGTCTTTGGCCCATGATTAATTTTCCCTCTGCTTAAGATTTACTTCGGTAATTTACTATGTTTTTACTTCAGTATGGTTCCTCTCGACTTTTCATTTTTTTTTAATTTTCCCCTTCTTCCAGTGTTTGGTTGATGTCCCTTCTTGTGTTTACATGGAGTCCTATGCATGTACCTCAGCTTTTATGTCAACCTTTACCTCCTCAAACAACAAAGAGAATTATGCGTTTCTTTAAATCTCTGTGTTTGTCTTGTTGTGATTCGTAGCTTGCCATTTTATTTTTCTTCAGTCCTGCGACTTCTCCTTTTCCTCTTTAAATATTAAACTAAGACTGAGCACTTGGTAGCTGCTATTTAATCCACTACTTAGAATTAGAGAAGGATTATCTCGTAGTCAACTAAATTCTCAGTCCCGAATGTTAATTATGTTTGGTTACTGGTAAGTAAATGCATGTTGGATTGTATGGTCGTTGTCAACCACCTCTTACATTATCCTTCAGACTGCTAAGTCTCCCTACCTTTTTGGTAAACTCAGAATTTCATACAATAACAGTCGTCGAAATTTAGTTGATGTACATTACTGATCTGGAGTGGGATGCATTCCTGTTCACTGTGTCGAAACTTGAAATTTCTGAGGGTCTCTGTGTATTTTCCTTTTTAATTTGGCACTATAGCGTATCGTAGCCTGTGCATTTACCAGTTGAGTTCCCTTCCCTAATGGCGAGAGTGTAACCCTGCACTCCAACCGTGCATGGAATTTCCCTTAACGGTGTAACCGAATCGACTAGTGTTAGCTAGCCATTACAAAAATGGATGTGAACTAAGAAAGCACTCACCAAGGCCAGGTGAAGATAGTCAACGACATTCACAATTTATTGAATTGGTAGTTTTATAAAACCTGAAGGAATCTAATTGAGGGACAGGTCAATTGGTAGCCAAGTTTTTAGGTATTAAAAATCGAATGGGAAGTAATTTATTACCTTAACCGTAGCCATTTAGACCTCTGTACCCACCTGTGCGACTAACAAATTTTGGACAGATTCTCCACCTATGTGTCATGTATTTTCTTACTGGAATCATTAGATTCTTTATGGTAGCACCCTTAGGTATAAATGTATGTAAGTTAATCCTTTGCATAAATTAATTCGAGTTCCATAGGAAGTAAATGGCTTACACGAGTCTCCTTAAGTTAGAAAGAATTTTCAGCTAATATTTTTATATGTATGATGGTTCCTAATTATTAATGGGAAGCGTTAGCTTCTTGGAATTTGCATTTAGCTTTGTATTTATTCTTTTCTAAGGAAATAGTCAGAATACCAATTTTAAATTTAAATTTGGTGAATGTTAAGAATTTCATAATATGGTGACCTGGGTATTGTAATAACCTCTACATATATTTAATTATTTTTCTTTTAAAATATTGGCATTGTGTTTTTCCCTATATGATTTTATTGAAGGGTCAATAGTTTCATCTTGATATAAAATAGTTTATTTACTTTAATGTTTTAACTTGTGCAATAGTTTCATCTTGATATCAAATAGTTTATTTACTTTAATGTTTTTAACTTGTGCCAAGACTACATATTCCTTGACCTCTCAGTATTCCTTAAGCTATTACCATGATTTTCTTTGAAATAATACTATGATTATAATTTACAATGTATTCTTATATATTATTTGTAGGATGAGGAATTTAGTGTAAGGATTGTCAAGAGGTGAATAATTTATTTCTTGTTGTATTGTTATATATACATAACTACCTGTTTATTAGATCATTAGTATAAAATAAAATACCTATAACAATAATAGTAATTTAAGGCAAATTGATTAGATGGAGTTCTGAGGACATTTAAATTTACCATTGCGCAAATGAACTTGTTTACCATTGACATGATTTGATTATACTGTTGCTAAACGAGTCGATTGTGTGCGTGCAGGTAAACATGGTTAGAGGATGTCACAGAGGCAGATGACGGGGTGTTAGGGGAGGAGGCGCGATGCCTCCATTAGCATCCACACCTAAGGGGTCTAACCTCCAGGGAGACGAGTAGGTTCTCGGATAGGAACAAATAGAAGTTGGCGATGTAGTCGGGATGATGAGATCTTTTCAGTGCATGTCTGAGGAACTGATCATCCCTTTGGACAGAGATGAGGCCAGGGCACCAGCACCCGCTAAGGTTCCACCGCACACTCTGGTCGGTACAGGTAGAATTCATCATGAACTCGAGAAGGTCAAATTTCCTGAGTTCTTTGGTGCCCAGGACGGTGCAGCCGCCGAGGCATGGTTGGAGAATATGGCGATGTGCTTCATACTTCGCGATTACAACTACAACATGAAGGTCTACATGGTAGTCTTTCAACTAAAGGGGAGCGCTCTGCTATGGTGGAATATGCTCCTACCATAGATGAACATGGTCGTCGAAGACATGTCATGGGAACTGTTCGAGGAATGGTTCCGAGAGAGGTACCTTTCAGAGGAATTCATTGAGCATCAGCTCAATGAGTTCAACGCCTTACAACAGGGAGGTCATACGGTGCCCGAGTACGAAACCCGTTTTATGGATTTGCTCCGGTATGCTCCGCGCCTTAACACGAAGAAACTTAAGGTCAACAGGTTCATGTTCGGCCTTAATGGCAGCCTACATGCAAATGTTAGGATTTGATGCCCCAAACCTTGGACGATGTCATCCAGAAGGCCCTCATAGTAGAGGAGGATCTTATCAGTGGGGTTCATACCAGGACTCCAGCAAGACCAGCAGGACAGGGTTCATCTGGAACACAGCAACACCAGACACCAACAACACATATGCTAGGATATCGTGGTTTCCAGAGGGGATCCACTTTCACTACACCCCGATGACCGACGCCTTAGTAGCGGACACCTTATCGGGGACCACAGCATTAGCAGCAACTTCGACCGCAGCCGCAGCAGTTTAGGCCTATTCAGAAGAACAGACCAGGGTTCCAGGCCGGTGGGCCATCATCTTTTGCTTCGGGTACCAGGACTACTAGGCCAAAGAAGGGGTGTTGGACGTGTGGGGAGGCACACTACCAGCACGACTATCCTGTGGAGAGGACCAGAGCGTCCAGATCAGCCAGACCCACTACCATGGGAGATATGGGAAAGGCCCATCAGATTCATGCTGCGACGAATAATCGCCAGGCAGAGCATCAGTTGACTATGCTCAAGACGACAGGTACTGTCGTTGATCAGACCCTTAGTATTTTGATAGATCCCGGTGCTACCGAGAGTTTCATTTCTGGTGCAATGCTAAAAAAGATTAAGGTAAAGGCAGTCGAACAGGACGAGTTTAGCTTCATAGAGATGGCTTCGAGAGCCAAACGAAGGTTGGAGGAAAGGTTACAGGCTGTTCCCTTAACCTGGGAGAGTTTGTCACAAGGTCCAACTTGTACGTCACGACCCTAGGATCTTATGATGTCGTGATTCGTATGGACTGGTTGGAATCGCATGAGGCGATACTCAATTGTAAGATGAAATGGTTGAGCTTGATCGATGATGAGGGACAGAGACGTGTGATTGTAGGATGGAACCAGGGAGTTTCCCTGAGGTTCATCTCTTCCTTACAGCTATGGAAGAGTATGCACAAGGGGTGCAAGATTTATGTGATCCTTGCATTAAACGAGAAGGGAGTAGCAGAAGGTTTAGAACACCTTCCGGTGATGAGAGAGTTTGCGGACGTGTTTCCGGAGGAGTTACTTGGGATTCCATAGGAGAGGGAGTTGGAGTTTACCATAGACCTAAAACCAGGGACTGAACCGATAGCAAGAATTCCTTATCGGATGTCGACCTCGGAGTTACAAGAGTTGAAAATGCAACTGAAAGAGTTGTTGGACCTGGGACTGATACGTCCTAGTGTGTCACCGTGGGGTGCACCTATTATTTTCATATGAAAGAAGGATGCATCGTGGAGGCTTTGCATTGACTACCGTCAACTGAACAAGGATACGATCAAGAATCAATATCCATTGCCAAGAATTGATGACCTGTTAGATCAAATGAACGGTGTGACGGTGTTCTCCAAGTTCGATTTGCAATCAGGGTATCACCGGTTGCATATCAAGGAGGATGATGTCCCTAAGACTGCCTTTAAGATGAGGTTTGGACATTACGAGTTTATTGTTTTACCGTTTGTATTGACAAACGCCCGAGGGGTATTTATGAGTTTGATGAATTGGGTGTTCCGAGAATACTTGGACAAGTTTGTCCAAGTATTCATTGACGATATCTTGATTTACTCTCAGACGATGGAGGAGCATGATGAGCACTTGCGCTTGGTAGTACAGTGTCTATGAGAGCACAAATTGTATGGGAAGTTGTCCAAATGCTCTTTTTACAAATCGAATATTCACTACTTACGGCATGTCATCTCTGGCGAAGGTATCACCATGGACCCAACCAAGGTTGAGGCTATTATGGAATGGCCTTCACCTACGAATGTCATGGAAGTGCGTAGCTTCATAGGTTTGGCAGGATACTATCGACGATTCATCGAGGGATTTTCGAAGGTAGCAAATCCGATCACGGAATTGCAGAAGAAAAACAATAATTTTGTTTGGACCAAGAAATGCGCGGAAGAATTTCAGAGGCTCAAGGAATTGTTGACAACAACACCGATACTAAAGGTCTCGGACATGGACGTGGACTTCTTGGTATGCACTGATGCATCCAAGGTAGGTTTAGGCAGAGTCTTGATGCAAGACGGACGAGTGATTGCTTACATTTCGAGGAAACTAAGAAGGCATGAAGAGAACTACGCGACACACGATTTGGAGTTATTAGCCATCGTTTATGCCTTGAAGGTTTGGATACACTACCTTGTTGGACGAAAATTTGAACTAAAGATTGATCATTGTGGACTACAACACATTTTTATGCAAAGCGACCTGAACGCGTGACAACAACATTGGTCGGAATTGCTTAGCGAGTACGACTTTGAGATTACTTACATAAATGGAACAGTGAACCGAGTGGCGGATGCTTTGATTCGGAGACCACGCATCTTTTCGGTGTTGCCTATTCAGATGAATCTATGTGAGAAGATTCTCACTTTATAGCGTGACGATGACTGGTACACGGAGGTCGAGGGTTTTATTGGACAAAACACAATGATGGTACCATGATATGAGGGATTTTCATTTGATAGTGATGGTTTATTGAGGTTTAAAAGTTGGATTTACGTACCGCCAAATGACGAGTTGAGGATGTTGATCCTGAGCAAGGATCATAGAGAAGTTTACATGGCTCACCCGGGAGTCACGAAGATGAGGGAAGACCTTAAACCCTTATTCTTCTGGAAGGGAATGAAGGCAGACATAGTCAACTATGTGGCCAGATGTCTAGAATGTCAGCAGGTAAAGGCTGAACATAGACACCCAGCAGGATTACTACAACCGCATGCTATTCTGAAATTGAAATGGGAGGTTATTTCGATGGATTTTATTGTTGGATTGCCACTGACGGCAAGGAGACATGACTCGATTTTCATAGTAGTAGACACTCTGACGAAGAGTGCTCACTTTATTCTTGTGCATACAACGTTTCAGGCACTTGACATAGCTAGAGTTTTCATCAGTGAGAATGTGAGGCTCCATGGCGTGCCTAAGAGGATTATATCCAATCAAGGATCGATGTTTACCGGACGATTTTGGACGAGTTTCCAAGAGGCCTTGGGAACCCAACTTAACTTTAGTACTGCATATCACCCAAAGATTGATGGGCAGATTGAACGAACCAACCAAACCTTGGAAGACATGTTGTGCATGTATGTGATGGACCAAAAAAAGCGTTGGGAATAATTCTTGCCACTAGTGGAGTTCTCTTACAACAACAGTTACCAGAGCACCATTAAGATGGTGCCTTTCGAGTTTCTTTATGGGCGACCGTGTTGGACACCCTTGAGTTGGGATCGAATTGAGGATAGGGTCCTAGTGGGACCAGAAGTGATCCAAGAAATGGAAGATCAAATGTAGACAATAAGACAAAGGATTAAAGAAGTGCAGGATCGACAGAAGAGTTATGCTAATGCGCACCGTGTCGACCGTAGTTACGAGGTCAACGATCGAGTCTTATTGCGGGTTAAACACAGAAGAGTTCAATCAAGTTTGGGAAGGGAGATAAACTCTCTCCTAGGTTTGTGGGAGCTTTCGATATTGTAGAGAGAAAGGGGCCCGTGGCCTATCGACTAGCCTTGCCAGATTCTTTGAGGCATATGCACGATGTTTTTCATGTATCTGTTTTGAGACATTATATTAGTGATCCTACACACATTATTGACATGAGTTCCTTTCAGGTATCAGACGAGGGAACACTCATGATGAGACGGTCCACATCTTAGATCATCGTGTTCGACAGTTACGACGTTGAACAGTAGATAAGGTCAAGGTCCAGTGGGACAATTATAGTCCACACTCGACGACCCGGGAGGACGCATATGATATTCTCTAGCAGTTTCCATTTTTGTTTGATAGATAGACATATGATACTGTGATACACTTATTTCAACATTTATATTGAGAAAATTTGGGACAAAGTTTAGACCCAGAGGGGGTGTATGTAACATCCCGCTCTGGTGCACTGAGCAAACTTATTCTTTGAGGACGCTTTCTCACAAGTGATCCAGATTATTATGCTATTAAAACATTTGAATTTGATTTTGATGTGTTATGGGTAGATGACATGTTGTTTTACTGCATTGACATAGACAAGTGTTATTGACTCGATTTTACTGTGTGCAGGTTTTTGGACCTTGAGAATGTAGAGGCATCGATGGAACCCCTTGGAATCTGGATCGAGTTAGGGAGTGTGCCATTGGGGTTTGATTGTTTTACTGTGATGTTGGTACATTTGATAAGATGATATGATGTGGATATGTTCTGACATGATTTGTTGATGATGCAGGCTGACGATAGCTTGTCGACCAGACTCACATATGGAGTAAAGGGGTCACACACGAATACTAGAGAGGTTGAGGGAGAGGTGTGGACAACATCCCTGCTACATCCTACTAGCACTCCCGCCGTGGCTCAAAGTGTAGGTTAACGATTACCTAGTTTGAGAGGACCCATGATGCCGTGAGGGCAGACTGCGACAGTCGCTCATGATGATTCTAAGGGGCACGCAATAAGGCAGGGGCCTTATTCCTTAGAATCCCTTAGTCTCCCACAAGTTCAATTGGCCAAGTGTTGACTCCAGGGGTTATTTATGTCTACCAATCAGTCAAGAGGCGAGTGGCACCCTTGGAGCACGTAGTGCATCCTAAAGGGCACGTCGCGCAAAGGAACAGACGAGGCGAGTGGCACCCTTGGAGCACCTAGTGCGTCCTGAAGGGCATGTCACGTTGATGATGATAGAGGGATGAACCTAGATGGCCTAAGACAAATAACACATTAAGAAAATTTTAAAACAATTTCCCTAATTAATTGTCGCCCTGATCATAATCTAAGTTCTAAGTCTAAATTTTGTTAGGGGTAAAAAATTTGTCTACTTTAAAAATAACAATATAATATCTATATCTATATCTATATTTTGTTAGGATGTTCATATCTCTATCTCATTGTGTCTCATAGGAGAACCACACTTCCTAGTGCTCAACTACTAGGATCACGTTCACCTATGCTCATCCACAGGCATGTCCACTCAATAGATATTCTTTCCCACTGCATTACACAGGAGATTCATCTGGAGTTCATCATCTCAACTCTCTTCTCAGAGGAAGATAATACCTCATCTTCATATTTGTCTCATAACGATGCACCATTCTCATGGGAATTCACACATTCACCTTGTTCTCAACCACAGCCATGTCCAACTCAGCAGATCTCCTTTCTCACTGCATTACACAGGAGAATCATCTAGAGTTATTCTCAACTCTCTGTAAGCAGGATTCCATATCTACGTTCCAGCTCTATCAGATAGGAACCACACACCCATCTCAGGGGCTCTCACTCAGGTCTGTGTCCTAGAGGATGTCTCACACAGTTGAAATCATCAACACTCCCTCTCATCTAGGGAGGCATTCTCCATCAGGCCAAGTCTCACACGGAAGTACTAGAACTTTTTTCTTAGTTGTAGTCATCAACGCTCCCTCTCAACTAGAGAGGTATTTTTCACCAAGCCAATTTGGTGAAGATGTCTACAATATGCTCATGTGTAGGAAGGTATTTCATGTGTACTTCTTTCCTCTACATCATGTCTCTGAAAATGCTATTTTATCTCAACCTATTTCGATCTATCACAGGGTTATAAAAGAGCTTCACACATCTCTAGTTATCATCATAGAATCTGTCTCATAATTAGGTAAATCTGTCAGAAGCTTGTGAATCCACACTGCTTCGCACACTCAATGTTATATACTTTGCTTCTGTGGTACTCAAACTCACAGAGATTTATTTCTTGTTGCACCAGGAAACCATGGCAAACTTCATAGTAAAACAACAACTGGATGTGCTCCTTCAGTCCACTTCATTCTTTGCCCAATCTGCATTGGCATATCCCTGCAAACTTAAGTCCACACTAGAGGCATATCTCAGTGCATATCTAATTGTGCCTCATAGATATCTCAATACATGTTTTGTTGTTTTCCATTGAGTCTCTCTCGGTTGACTCATGGAATGACTAAGTACATTCACTGCATAGCATGAATCAAGTCTGGTGTTAACCAAATACATCAGTGATCCAATCAGTTGTGGATCAATCTCATCTGAATCATCATTATTTATTTTCTTCAAATTCATCATCGTGGATTTGCATTTTTTCATACTAAACTTATTTAATATTCTCACTCTATATTTTCCTTGACTTAGGAAAATCTCATCAGTCCTCTGTCATACTTCTTGTCGAAAGAAGTAGTGCATCATACTCATATCCTTCATCTTGAAATCAAAAGTCAAATATTTCCTGTCTCTAACAACAAGGCTTTCTAAATAAGTCATCAAAATCAGGCTCTCATGACCAACACTGTAATAATATAGGTTTGGATCAACAACACTCTTGTTGAAATGCAAACTCATCAAGAATCCATCCATCTGATATAGTTTCCAACTCATGGATGGTAGTACAGATGGAAGTGTATTGGGCTTACTCGATCAAGTGTCTTAACATAGACAACTCCCTTTGTTTGTGAGAATCCTCTAGCTATAGATCTTTCTTTGTATTTGATGCAGGAGCATCACTCCAAGCTAGTTACGTGCCATCCAACCAGCACATCAACCACACATTCAATGGAAGGAGAGAGGCATATCCCTCTCAATTTTGAAATTTGAAAACTTGTATTAAATGTTGTAAGGATGGTAGAGCCAAAATCCATGCATGTGCGCATGATTTAGTTAAATTTTGCCTTAAATGGTTAAAAGGCTGATATCTAGATCCATTTCGGACTAGACAACCATTCAATGTAATTGAATGTAATTAATGAGAGTGGGTAGCTTGGAGGGAAGCACTCGAGGATACCCTTTTGTAAAAATATCCTTTGTATCTATAGGCAGTTAGTCAATAGAGAATAGAGAGGGAGAATAGGTTAGAGAAGAGGAGAGACAAGACTCTATTGCAATCCGAGCTCAAACACATTGTAAAGAGGCATTTCTTAATTAATACAAACAGATCTGTTTTTCATGCATGTTGTTGTTCATGAGTTTGTGAGTTCATGAATGAATGCCATATATGTGTTAATGATATTCTGTAGATGTATGTTAGTTTTCATTTGAGGTTACAGACAGAAGTCGTTGTCTGTTGGGTTCTTTGATTCCAGGTCTGGTTCTTTGTGGCTTCATGAAAGAGGTTGCATGACAGAACACTGCGGGTTCTGTAAGCCAATGCATAGAGTGCACTTCTAAATTCTATGGAATTTCAGACAAAGATGTGCCAAGAGGGCACATAAGAGGAAGTCTTAGACTAAGGAGGAAGCCTCAAGGTTGTTGAACACCTTCTAGGTAATACTGTGTAGAGAAAGGCACGAAGAAAACAGAATCACTGAGGATTTTGTGGAAGCTCTACCTAGAGGGCATTGAATAAGTGCATAGAGTGCATAGGAGAGAACTCTACTTAGAGTTCGGTGAGAAGACAGAGTCACTGAGGATTCTGGAGAACTCTACCAGGAACGCATTGTGTTGGTGCAAGAGTGCACAGAAGAACTCTATTTTGAGTTCAAAGGAAGGAAAAGTGTCAAGAGAAGACCTTTGCAAGGTTACTAAACACCCTGTAGGATCAACAAGGAGTGCTTGAGCATAAGTTTCCAGAGGGAACTTATATCCCTTCAAGGAGAGAAAGGGGCAGAGAACATTGAGGTCCGAGCAGTTGGAGCTCAAGGAGGACAAAGACCTGTGCAAGGAGTGAACTAGGCCAACACTTGAGTGACGTGTTGATAGACAGTTGTCTGAAGGCTCGTCAAGTACAGGAGTGAGCGTAGGAGGGATTTGTTTCAAGTATGAAGCTCAAGATAGATAACACATTTGTGTGCAGGGACCCTGGAAGGAGGACAGAGGTCGAGAAACCCTTTGAGTTTTCAGAGAAAACAAATCTCAGGAGGAATAGTGTCTTTGCACACAGAGCAATAGCCAAGAGGAGCAGGAATTCAAGGAACCCTTTGAGGTTTCAGAGTCGACAAAGCTTAGGAGGGTGTTGATGGGCGAAATTGATCGTCCGTCAACTGGGAGAGTGGAACCGGTCCGAGGTTGTCTAAATAACCCAAGCCGTTTGGAATGGACCACCCTGACGAGTTTAATGTCTCTGTTGGCTGCCCTAAGGTCTCATATGGAAACCAAAGAGAAGTGATTTGAGCTAAGAAATCTAAAAGGAAACTAGAAACTAATAAAACAAAGACAAAGAACTAAACTAATAAAGGAAACTAGAAACTCATAAAGCAAACTAAACTAATCATACTAATCTAACTATAAATTACTAACTACAAGATACTAACTATGATTATAATAACTCAAATCAACTACCTAATTATCAGCTATGATATTCCTTATTCACAAATGTACAATATGGACAAATTACATATTTGATTAAAACCTGCAAAACTCATGTGATCGCTGCCTTGAGATAGCCAAGGGTCTCTTTTTTGATTTTTTGTATTTATGAAAGGGAAAGAAAGCTAACTGAAATTAGACAAACTAATCTATATTACTGAAATAAAATAATCTAAATCTAACTAAACTATCATTTATATTATACTAATTAATCAAAGCAATAAACATCTAACTAATTGACCTGGAAACTCTCCAAGTCTGTCCTGTGCAAGATGACTTCTTAAGCTGGTTGGAGGAAGAAATTCACACCATTTGGTCCTTAAGCCTCTCGAAAATGATCAGCTATACTGCTTCTTGAAGTATTTTACAGGACAAACAAGACATAAAAGAAATCATAACAGTTTTATGATGATAAATCTCCTGCAAAAGGGAAACCTATTATGCATAAAACTTATATAACAATTAAGCGTACGAAGAAGACAAAGCTATCATTCATAAAACGAATCAACAACTGTTATGTTCTTTATCTCTTAGGAAGGAACAAAATATGTATAACAGTAAGAAATTATATCATATGCGTGTGATTTAGATAACAAAGTAATACTAAACCAT
>ML808694.1:655091-686250 GCA_009831015.1 Picea engelmannii | reverse complement strand
TGTATACGTATAATAGTTGTAGAGCTAGTTAGTTTCTTGAGATCCTATACTATGTCTACTTGCAATTCTGTTACAAATGTTGCTTGGGTTGTGCGAAAGATCCTTTCTTTAACATCTCTTTTCTTTGTTATATTTTTGAAGAGCATAAGTGGAAATTGCCCTTTATGCAATTATTGTTCCATTGACGAAAACAAATTTGAATAGGTATCAAAAAATTGCAGCTGAAACATGTAACAATGCAATATTTGTGTAACTTAACCAAGATATATGGACATGCACAAGTAAAGGACAAAACTGGATATGGAGAACGGTGCCATTACCTTGTCGTTGTCTGATTCTCCATCTTTTATATGGAGAATGTGTTGTGAGCCAAGTTTTCTCGTGAGTGTGACAACTGCGCCAATGGTTCCAATTGGGCAAATGTCATTGCTCTGTGAAAGTTGGCTAATAGTTGCGTCCAGGACGAAACAATATTCTGAACAAATAGCCAGAATTTTTTGCACTATACTTGTTTCGTTGAGCGATATAATCCGATCACAATAACCATGGTCATATATTGTTTTGGGAAATATATTAAAATTTGTAATGGATATCCCATTACCTGGAAATATCTTTTCTGTATGTTTCTGGACAAGTTGTGTAGGAATAGTCAATGTGACTGTCATCGGGGCCTCCTTGTCAGTCATGTCAGCATGAATAATGGATCTAGTTTTGTTTGCTTTGTCCACGTAGGTGCTATAGATGACCATTATGTCCCCGATGAACACTTGTCTAGTTCGGCGACTGTTCAAGCCCTCTATTGATAGTATTTTGGGTGTTACAAGTTTAGACCTGGTGACAATATTTGAACAGGAAAAGTAATGTGCCTGGTAGTGTGAATTATTTTTTTGGTTTTCTTTTTTTCTGGCATAAATGTACAAGTAGACGCATAGCTTGGATGAACTATGGAGCTAGATTTTTGCACCAGACCTCTTAGTCTGTGGAACCTGCGCTATGTTCAGTGTCTCACTTGCACTTGTTTATACTTCTTATGAATTGCAAAGTATGTGTCGCATATGACATCAACATGTTCACCATGCCATAGATGAATAAATAGCTCAGGATATTTGTTTGGTAAACATATGAGGAACATAATGTATGCATCTTTACCTTTGGCCTTGTCGGTTTGCTGATGTTTGGGATGATTGACTGCTCATGGCCATGTCCCTAGTACAACTTTTTCTGATGCAAGCATGTGTAGATGAACATCAGAAGGAGTAAACAAACATATGCATTGTATATTGTACATAATTATTTTTAATGTCACATGCAGGGTCGAAGGAGATGGAGTACAAAATAGGGTGTCAAGGGATACTCAGGAAACATGCGGACCCAAGGGTAAAATTGTATGCCTCATATTTTTTGACTGAAAAAATGTGTAACAGTAAATAGGGCATGAGGGAGGGGCACGACGACCAATCTGTATATCGTGGAGCCTCTGAAGCCAGAGGAACAATCTTGAACCCACCATCCCGACACCCACAATCGACAATGTGGGTAAGTATGGAATAAGGTAGAAGCATGACCATAAATGTGAACTTGTGAGTCCGCCAACCTGTGCACCAAGGAATTTTCGGAAAGACGACTAAGTAGAGAAATCGAAAAGAAAAAGGGCTAATAGAAAATGGAAAAATTAGAAATGGGGAGGGCACAAAGGCCCAGTGTTTCCAAATCATCATTTTCTAGTCGAATATTATATGCCCCCTTCCGTTTTGTATGTTTAATTTACTAGCACAATTTGTATACCTTTTCGAAGATTGTACCATAGACCCCTCTGTTGTTGCATATAAGAATTCATCTTCATGTCCAACCAATCTTTTTCTTCCAAGGTAGCAATGCCAAATATACAATGGACATGAAGGCAAGTTAGTATGAAGAAAGACATGTAAAAGAAAGAAATACAGTTCTATTTATTTCAATGTAGCAACAAAGAGAATACAATTCACATGAGAATAAGCAAAAGTATACGTAGTATATACATACAGTAAAAAAGGTGCAAAGCAGTAGAACAAGTAGAACAAATACACAGACAATAAATGAAATACTAAACACTGGAATATGAAATAAGAGTACAGGTATGCACCTCTGTAACTCCTTGTCTACATTCGCGCCAAAGAGTCCATTGTCCTCTCCAACCATTCTGTTTGTTTAAATGTAACAATGCAGGAAAAATATAATGGACATGAAGGAAGTTAGTATGCAGGAAGACATGTAATAAAGATAAGTTATTATGTAGGAAGGCCCACAATATGTAACACCCGTGTTTCCCCCAACTTGTAATTAATCATAAAATAGGATTTACCATGCTAAGGCATGTGGGAAGTGTAAATGTATTATTGTTTGAGTTGCCAATAATTGACTGTGGGGGTGAATATCACTAGAGGAAAGTACTGTCCATGATACCACTAGAGGAAAGAATGTGAAAACTATAAGGGAGGGTCATTATATCAAATAACTCCAAATTCCCTTGATGAGGATAATAAACCTCCTTCAGATCCCAAGGAGAGAAATCAGTTAATGAAGAAAGGACCAGTGGTTGAATTATCAACCACTCCCATTAATGGAAGCATGGCCAAAACTACAGAATGTCAGCCCGAAGTACCACTGGGTATGACAGACCAAGATGACCAGAGTTCTCTTCTAATAGAAGGAACAAGATGGGTTGAGAATGATCATGGAAGAAAGATATACAAATGGATAAGGAGAATCCACAGATCTCCCCAGCAGATAATGGACAGAAGGCCACGAGCTTGATGTAGAGTGAGCATCTGATAAACCTCACTGAGGCCATAATAGAGAAGGAAATCTCTGAAAGTTTACAGAGAACAAAACCCAAGCAGAAGCTGAAATAGAGAAAGAGCCCTTGAGAATTGCATGAGTTACCTGGTGATATCATGTCTTGGAACGGGGGTGGCCAAAGTGCTAAGAATGAATGCTTATGAGCCTATGGTCAGGTGGAAGGACTAACACCCACAATCAGTTAGTTGGCTAACACCTGTAATAGATAATTAATCACATATATTGTGTATTTAAGTGGTACTGTGAATTAAAATTGGATATCCTATGAATGTTGTAGGGATATATATGTTTACTTAATGATTTATACTGTATCCCGTTTTGTGTCTTATTGATTTTATAATTAGGAAAGTAGGAAATTATATGGATGGGATATGTTTTATACTCATAAATGCTTGCATCTTGTGGGGGCTTAAGCTAGAGCCACGAACTGTGAGTTCGTCGACCTTGGGCATAGTTTCATGTATGCGTGTTGACCCTCCTAGTTGTTCTGAGTCCCTTGGAGGACGAAGTCTATTAAAGCTCAGGAGAGATAATGAACATATGCACAGTCTCTCTGCGAGGAAAACAAAGACCGAGAACCACTTAAGTTCTAGATTTGAGGAATGAACATAAGGGGTGCATGGAAGGGTTATTCCAAATGTTACTTTCTAGAGCCAACCAAGCTTAGGAAGGATAGCCAACCAAGCTCATGAAGAATAGCGAGATTGAAGTATCAAAAGGGAAGGATCCTTTGTTCAGATGACAAACGAACGAGAAACTATTTGGAAAGAGCCAAGGACCATTGTGACCGTTAGATATGGAAATGAGTGCGAGAGTTAACCCTTGAGTCCTCCGGACTTCGTGAGTTCGACGAATTGTGATTTCATTGTAAGGGAAGTAAAAATCCATGAAGTCCCGAAGCCCCAAAGTTAATCTAGATCGTGGTTCTCTGGATCCATCAAGATCCTTGTCGACCATTCAATCTATGAGACTCAGAGTCCGCTTCGGGAGAGTTGTGTGTTGGAGTGACCAAAACCCCGAAGGAGAAGTTACAAATCACTTAGGAGACACTCACAAAGTTACCGAACACTCTGTAGCTAAGTAAGGAGTGCTTGAGAAAAATTTGCCAGGAGGGCACAAATATCCCTTTGAGGAATAGAAGGGATAGAGACCTTCGAGGTCCGAGCAGTTGAAGCTAAGAAGAGATAGTGCTAAGAGGGAACGAGAGTACGAATTATTCCAAGTCCCAAAGCTCATAAGAGATAAGCGCTTTTCAGAAGTGCCGACGAGGTCCAAGAGACAGAATCATGGGAGGAACAAAGGTCGAGGCCTTTGAATACTTAGAAAATCCTCTAAGCTAGAGGAAGTCAAAATCTCAGGAGGAGGAGTGAAAACAACCATCAGATCAATTGTGGAGAGGAGCCTGGACCATTAGATCAACGTCCAGTGAACAAAGAAAGAGCAGAGGAGAGGAACAGATCCCATCTGTTGGATCTAAGCGCAAAGGACTAGTAACCATTGGATCCAGAAGTAAATGCATGGGACTTAAACCTTGTGTGTGCAAGAGAGTGGACTTGTCAAAGTCCCGAAGTATCGAAGTAAATTGGGACCATCCATCGTTAAGGAGGATAGATGGTGTAAGATCCACAGCTTCAAAGTATTATGGACAAGGAGGAGGACACATAGCCGAAGTAAATCTTGGTCGTTGATCTCCAGGGGACACACGTCAATAGATCAGTAACTTTGGAGAAATCACTTCGAGAGTTTCAGATTGAGAGTTGAAACTCCTGAAGCTTGAAGCGCCAAAGGGTCGAAGCGCTGAAGAGCTGAAGAGATCTGAACCGTCAGATCTAGAGGATAGGTGTCGTGAATCTATGGATTTCGGGTAAAGATCCGAAGTATACGTCAACCATTAGGTCGTCCGAAGTAGATCTAAACCGTCAGATCTAGAGGAAAGGTGGCATGAATCAGTGGATTTCGGGTGAAGATCCAAAGTAAACCTCAAGCCGTAGATTGCCAAAGTGAATCTTAGCTGTTAGATCAACAACTTCGAGAAATCCATTCGAGAGTTTCTCAGTTGAGATTTGAGATTCGCGAAGTTCGAAGTTCCAAAAATCCAAAGTGAATCCGAATCGTTTAATTAACCAAAGAATATCTGAGCCATTAGATCACCTAAAGTAAATATCAAGAGCTGGATCGCTAAGGTGAATCTGAGCTGTCAGATACTGTCTATTCAGGAGAAGACAAGGTTTGAGAGTTGAGGTTTCTGAAGTCCGAACTTCTGGAAATTTGAAGTAAATATCAACCGTCCAATCAGCCGAAGTGAAGTTGAGTCGTCAGATCATCCAAAGTCAACATCAAGCATCGGATCACCTGAAGTGGATCTGAGCCATCAGATCCAAGGGATATGTGGCGAAAATCTGAGAACTCTGGATAAATATTCGAAGTAATTTGTAGCCGTTCAATCTAAGGGAGACGTGGAGAAAATCTGTGGACTCTAGGTAAATACCCAAAGTAATCCTCGATCGTCAGAACAAGAGGACACACATCAGTGGATTATAGCCTTCAGATAAAAGCCATTGGGAAAAAAGGGTGAAGTTTGAGATTTGAGATCTCAGAAGTCCGAAACCCAAAGGAGATCTCGACCGTTGATCGAGAAGAGGTCCACAAGACCATTGATCCAATTGAAAGGTCAACCACCTGAAGTAAAGGCAGGGTCATTGATTAAGAGGATAGGTGTCCACAGATCGTCAACTTAGAAAATTGAAGTACAAAAGAGAGCAGGGTTTTGAGAGTTGAAACTCCCGAAACCCGAAATCACGAAGGAGATCTCGTCCATTGATTTTGCAAGAGGTCAGATCTAATCCATAGGTCTGGGGGGCATATCTGAACCACCAATTTTTGAAGTACCATCAATATTGGGAGATCTATGGTCCCGTAGCATTGTGGGCATAGGAGTTGCATGAACGTTAAAAAGTTGAGGACGGGTTGCAATTCAAACCGTGGATTTGAAAAGAGGACATGTGGAGGCTTGAGGAGAATTGCGGGACAAAAATTAGTTTGATTCAAAATTCCTTTGGCCACATCTGCAATCACGCGATCTCGTGAGGTCATTGCCCAAGGTCGCATCAAGAGGGGGCTGATCTAGAAAAGGAGATAACGCCCAATACTTTGAGATTTCGCAGGGGAGTGAACGGGAAGGTCGCGGGTGCCCTTAAACATGCTCCAAGAAGCTGAAAGGTTCTGTGTGTAATTACAAAATGATACCATCAAGGTCTCAAAGAGTTTTTTGGCTTTAGAATCAGAGATCCTTGACCAGGAGGTCGGACTGGTTCCCCGACTTTCCAAATTAGAAACCATGAATGGAGATTCTGTCCTTTAAGAAAAGCAAAATTTTTTATGCCCCGTCATGGGAGCGTTACACAATATATACATACAATAAACTAGGTGAACACATATACATACAATAAATGAAATACAAAAAAAATGGAATATGAAATAATAGTACAAGCATGTACCTTTGTATCTCCTCTTCCATCGCTACAGTTAAGACTCCTTCGTTTTATCCAGCTTTCTGTTTGTTTGAATGTGGGAATGCACAAAATACAATGAACATGAATGGAAGCTGGTATGCAACGGAGAACAAGTAATATGTACATACAATACATGAGAATCAATGAATAGAATAAATTATAGTCAGAAACATGAACCTTTTCTTTTCTCCATCCATGTGTAAATATATAAAGTTTTTCCCTGCCCAAAATATATTACAAGCCACAAAATATTAAGAAATTGCATGGCCATAGCTAAATGATTTTGGTTTTCTGTGGCAAAGTATCCATATATGCTTCCATACATGGAAATATAATTTTGTAGTATCTCTGGTGTACATATCATATCTAAAGTACAAGACAAATCGTATCGTGGTCACACTAGTCTGTGTAGAGGATAAAGAAGTTGTATTGTCATATGGGCACATTTCACCATATATGGTTAATAAGTGTGTGTTGCACATGTTTTATTTTAACAAAAAAACAACGCATATTGGAATTTCACATGTAGTTGTCCAATTATTTCTTATGCCACTATTTTGTATCATGTCAACACTGAAGTACCAACAAAATTTTACAGCAGAACAGGTGGGCACGGAATAGGCGCCAGATCTTGACTTCGCCAGACATGACAAACAACACAACCGCATCTCCACTCATGGCTCTAGGATCTAAACAGCGCAAAGCGCCCCCCCACCCCCAAAAATAAAAATAAAAAAATAGCTCCAACTGTCGGCACAAGACCCCAACCTTGCAAAGCTGAAGTAAACAAAAGAAAACAACAAGCACCAAACCAATGAGAAAGTACGAACAAGCCCAAATGTAGCCCCAGGGCCCCAAACTCGTAAACTTGAGCCAAACAACAACAACCAACAATCGATGAACCAATGAACCAATGAACAAGAAACAACCACCGAACCAGTAAACAACATAAATATATCCAACAATTACCAAACTGCATCTGAAGCACAGAAGGAACCAGAAACATATGACGAGCATGCCAACATAAATAAGCAAACATTCTTACTTGCAAACTGCAAACACTAAACAACAAAGAAGGAATAGAAAATGAAATTATGGCATGTAAAATTACTCTGAAACAATGAACGACAGAAGCGCAGGTCAAATTGTGGGTCCAACACCTTGACCCCGCAAAGTAAAAAAAAACAAAACAGATCCAACTGCGAATGCAGGACCCCAACCTTGCAAAGTTGAACCAAACAACAACAAGCACCAACCGACGAACCAACAAACAAGAAGCACCCACCGAACCAATAAAAAATTTATGTAGCTTCAACGATGATAAAATTGCATTCCAAGCCTAGAAGAAGTATGAAACATACAATGCCTATTCAATTGGCGATGGACAACAATATTGTCCAAATTCACTGCAACATTGTATGGAAAATTTCAAGGAAAAATGTACTCCGAGAATCCTATTTAGGTAAACATTTAAGGCTATCAAGCTGTCTAAGGGCCTCACAGTATGCAAACATTTAAGCTTTCAGGCCTGTTTTAGGACCTCGCACCATGTAAACATTTAATTTGTTAGGCCTATTCAAGCACCTCAAAAAAAGTGTCAATGATCTAAACCTTCGACATGAAAAAATTTCAATACAAATACAAAGGACTAATAATAATAGGACAAATACATTAATAAAATACAATGTCCATGCTCAAAACTTTTGGTTTGTAAACATTTCAGTAAAAATGTAATAAAAATTAAAAAGGAGCATCTAAGCTCAAAACTTTGGATATCTACACATTTACAACATTGGGAACAATGAATTTGGCAATAAGACCTCGAATATATTGTCCAATGAGACGATGACATATATATATATGTAAAATAATGTTTTTACTTCTATATTACGAACAATATAGATGATGCAAAAAATTATAGTCAAAGGATAGATTAATATGAAGTCAACGAATTATCGATCGCTATAGTCCCTCTGCGCCTTTGACAGGGACTAATAATTCAAAATTAGAACGCATTTTAATGATCAAAGTAAATTTGAACTTTTAAACAAAACCCATTGGAATTGATTTAAATTTTCCAACACAACATGATCGGAGCAGATTTTAAATTTTGAAAAACCAAAGTTTTGGTTGTCCTTTGATGTATTGATTGGGGTAAATTTTAACTTTTCATTGGAGGAAAAGTAAACTTATTCCTCCTAGGAAAGTCTAAAATCTCTCCGACTAAAACTGGAAAAAACTTAGCAAATGGTCCTTTTGACTTAGAAAAATTTTGGTTTTTCTTTGGTAAAGAAGTTAGGCAAATAGAAAACTTAATTTTCATGAAACTTAATAAAAAATTAGAAGAAAAAAATAAGTTTATAATAAGAAGGGAACTAAAATTTTAAGAAGAGTATAAAGTGGTACCCCATATTATGCAAAAGCAAAAATTAGGGTATGTTGAAGCCTCAACCAATGATAATTCACTATACAAATCCATTATATATATATATATATATATATATATATATATATATATATATATATATATATACCCTTAAATATAACATTTGCAATTTCAAGTGAAGCATATTAAACTAAAGACAAACTTGGAGACAAAAATTACTCAGTTTCTCATCGAATCAACCTTAGAATGACTCTTTATCTTGTAACAAAATACCTAGTTATTTAAACAATAAGAATTATAAGTCTTTGAAGCCCTAATACTGAACATGGAAAATTAATTTGTGACAACTTTTGACTATTTTGGAAATTTATTTAGATATTTATGATACTTTGTCATTATTATGGTGTTTCTCTATTATTAGTGAGTGTAACACCCTGTTTTCCTCAGATTGTAAATATAATTGGACTGGCCAAGGACTATGGCAGACTCATAAGTATGAATATGTGATGTAAATGGACCTGCAAGAAGAGGTCAATGAATGTGAATAATATTTTGAATGTATTGCAGGACTGCTGAGAGGGGATGTGTAGAAAAGAGACCACGATGGCGGTGGAAGGCTACTGAAAAAGGTGGCATTAACTTCCACCCTGAATGAATACCGTATTTGGACTCCACTGGCCCAGAGAACCAAAAGCAGCTCGTTGACCCCCCAAATTTAATGTCTCGTAGGCTGGTAGGCGGGCGGCTTGATGAGGGATGGGATGGTGAACCGCCCATCTGTAGAGCCGTCAGGCCTGATCGGTGTGAGGGTAATCGTGCCACACGCAACCTCGCGAGAGGATAAGGCGTATGGTAGAGACGATTGAAAGGGGGACGCGAGGGGAATTCTGGCATTTTTTATGCAGAGTGAGTGATAGCAGAGAGGAAGGATTGCAACCTTCGCTCGTGGTCACTGGTATATAGAGAGATGCAGTCTCACGATGTCGTGGTCTCAGCTCGGGGGTGGCTAGTGGTAAATCCGCTGGGAGTCGCTACGCCTACGGTTGGGTGGAAACGAGCACCCCTCTCAGCAGTTGCCCATACTTCTCATGCCATTTCTGATAAGTGTTTATATATATTGCATCTTGAAATTCATAGACTGATATATGTATATATATGCCCATGGAACTGTGAAATTGTGGATGATTTAAGTGTTAAAATGTCTGTGCAGTGTTTGATAAGAATGAATAGATATATTCTTATAACAGAGGAAACCATGCATGACTTATGTTGATAAAAGGAATTTAATTATGCCTCGACTGAACTAAGTTAGGCTTCCAGCCCGTTCTTGGGAAGCTGTTTTCCCTTACCCATCTCTTGGAATGCCCCAGAGTAGATCTCTTCACAGAGATTCCCTCTCTAGAAAGGTTTACCAAGAACCTGTAAAAAGGACTTGGCTGCGCAAGTCTTAGCAACCTTGTACGAGGAGGAATGACCCTCTTAAAAGTCCCAAGGAAGCAGCGTAGGGATAAGTAACGAATTCGACGGATGAGATCCTGTCGGAAGACCCATGCTCATTCACAACCGTTAGATTGACGAGAGAAACAAAGGCGTTACATACCTTGTCTCTTTTTCCCCCTACCTTCATGAATAGCGAGGAAATCGGGGTTGTATATCCCCAAGGTCTGTGGGATTATCTGGACCGTTGGTTCTTCTACGTCCAGAGAGTAGTGGGAGAGTGCGTGACGTGATATAGATCTAGACCGTCCACCCGGATAGGACACGTATCGGAAGACCCAGATTTCATCGAGGATCGACATATGGCAGGTTCCTTGGACATGTACATCGAGGTGTTGAAAAACTCGAAACCTCGATGGGTGCATATGGTCGTGGTCATATAAGAGCAGGTCACATGGACCACGCCATAGTCAGGAAGGGCATAAGCCAAGAGAAAACGTATCGGGATTTGGCATATCGTGAGTCTGGTGGTTACGTGTATCGCGACATTGGAAAGCCCGAATCTCGACTAGAGACCTAAGGATGAGGTCTTGTAGACTTATGGTCATAAGGATCATGAGCCGTCGGATCACCACTGGATTACCCGACAACCATGCAATTGGACAGAAGTTGCACAGGGGTTAAGTCCTAGTGAGCAGAGGAGAAGGTCCCGGAGAGGTATTGGGATTTTAAGGCATCAGGGTTTTAAGAGCCAGGAAACTCGAGACCTTTTGAATCTCGAAACACCATAGGAATCATAGCCGTAGATCTCCGGTGGAACACGTGTTAGGAATCCGAAGGGAGTCGGGGTTCGACACTTCGGGGTTCCTGGAGACAAAGAGAATATTGCACCAAGAACCGCGATATCGCGATACGCGATATCCCGATAGCCAAGGTTGTGGGCCACAGACGTCAGAGAGGAGGACAGGTGGCATACCAAGTCGAGAATCGGAGTTTGGTAATGCGAGTTTTTTTGAACATCGCAAGTACCGAAACCCCGACAGGAACTAAGACCGTGGTCTTATGGATTAGCGGTAATGTGGGCCGGAGTTTAACCAGGAGGGAAAACCCGTCAAGGCACGTGTCAGTGTTCTGGTCCATCGGGGTTTGGGGTTAGGAAATGCGAATGTCATTGACATCGCAAGTGTCGAATCCACGATAGAAGAAACCCCGATGGGGACGCGAAAGGTTAGTGTTTGACTTACATCGAGCATTGGGGAATCGGGATTTGCGAGAGCAAGGAAATATTTCTGCTTGGAATCGTGATACGCGATTTCCTGACACGATCTGAACCATTCATTTTGGAGGACGCGTGTCAGGATATCCAAAGAAGTCGAGCATCGGGGAATCGAATTTGCGAGAGCAAGGAAATCTTGCCGCTTGGAATCACGATATGCGATTTCCCGACACGATCTGAACTGTTCATTTAGAGGACACATAGTAGAGATCTATGCCGTCGGAGAAAATCCCAACCAAGATTTAACCCATCGGCGTTTGGAGTTTCATCAGGATATCGGGGATCCCGGTGACAAGTGAATTGTGCACCTCAGATTCGCGATCCGCGAAACCCCGATTAGTGGGGAACAACTGTCAGCTTGACGAAGAATCAGTGTTCGAGAGATCGGGAAAAATACGGGTAAGTGTTTTACGACCTTGGAAACCCCGTAGCCCCGACGATAGGTAGGCCTACGGACCCAGACTCAGTGGTCACATTGGCCAGGGCTTAGCCTAGAGGGCTAGAGCACATCGGGGATCGGTGATTCAAGTTGCCAAAACATTGTGGGTGTCAAAACCCCGATAGAAGAAACCCCGACAGAAGCATATGACGGTGGTCATAGGAACGCATGTCATGTGGACCAGCAGTACGCTAGAAGGGGTTGGTAGAAAAAGGAACATAAGACCCCAGTTATGTGTAGAGAGTCGGGTAGGTAAATAGAAGACCTGTGAATCGGGGATTCTCATTGTTGAGAAAACAACAAAAAAAATAAAATTGATTTAAGTAGTGAGTGTGTTACAGTGAGTACCCATAGACTTGATGTTGTCACCTCAATGTCATAGACCTTACTCCACTACCAACAAGTATCCACATCCCTCGTAGAAATATATGAATTCCCTCATAAAATATGTTTCACCTTATTAATTCTCTTCCTTTTACTTTTTATAAGTTCATTTTTTTATTTTTTAATATATTTTATCAATTTCATTCTTTTATTTTCTAATATATTTTATCTTTTAAAATAAAATAGAAAAGAGTGAAACAAAAGCCTTTGTTAACTCTTTGAGGATGGTATGTTTCACCTTATTCAATTTTCTTTCTTTTAATTTTTATAAGTTCATTTTTTTATTTTCTAATATATTTTATCAATTTCATTCTTTTATTTTCTAATATATTTTATCTTTTAAAATAAAATAGAAAAGAGTGAAACAAAAGCCTTTGTTAACTCTTTGAGGATAGTATATGTTGATGAAGAAATGAATCAAGAACTCAAGAATTAGAATTTTCCTTCCATTGGAAAAGTGACATTCATCAATATATTATTGATACTTTAGTTTGTGTCATGAAACTTATGACTTATTTATCGTTCTCTATTGAAAAGATATTGAGTTTTTCCAAAGTCTCATGAAAGAAAAACTATAAGTTACTCTCTATTTCCTTATTCAACTTGAACTAAATCAATTTACTATTGGTAGAAGAAAATGGATGGGCATTTAAAGAGAGAGATCCATTATTTTCACCAAATGTTGAAAACTCAACATACCTATTAAAAAAAATGAAAACAAAACTTAATTTCAAAGATAAACCAAGCAACATAAAACTTTAAATAATTGAAATTAGAATTATGAAGTGAAATGAAAATAGATTATATACAATTGATTTATTTTCCAAAACAATCAAGTGAAGTATCACTTAAGTATTTATCCATTGATAAGAAGGGAATCAAGCTCACCGTATAGGATTTGTAATTGATATGTACCGGTCCCTATCTTTTCCACAATTTGGTAAGGACCAAGCTTGGTGTGTTTACTTTTAGGGTCATTGAATTTGTCCCATTTTAAGACCGAATCACCTTTCTCAAAATGCTTATCACCAACATTATTCTCGTCAAACAACCTTTTAATCATTTGCTGGTGCACATTTGTTTTTTCTTTCTCTCTATTCTTTTCCAACATATTAAGTGTATCAACTCTATTTTGAAGAGAAGGATAAGGTTGACCTCTTGAGGCTTGGGAAAGTTGCAATGAGGATAATAAAACATTTGACATGATAATTTATTCTTTCCCTTAGACTAAATAATAAGGAGAAGTGCCCAATGCTCCTTTTGGTGTAACTCTATTTGCCAAGAGAGGATTGGACAAGGCAATGTGCTAGTTCCTATTATTCTCAACTATAGTATTTTTAATAATATGGATCAAATTCTTATTAGTTTACTTAGCTACTCCATTTCCTTGTGGATAATAGTTATTTGAATACCAAAGAATTATCCCCTTGTCCAAACAAAATACAGACAATAGAGAGGAATAATTATATGAAGCATTGCCAAATACAATGACCAAATGAATTCTAAATTTGGTGATCAAATGTTGCTTGAGGAAATGAATAATTACCTTTTTGTTTTTTTGTGTCAAAGGCATAACCTCAGACTAGATATTAAAATAATATGTCGTAATGAATATGTACTTTTGTTTCTTTGAGGAGTGTCGGTTAATTTCTCCTATGATATATATGCCCCATTGCTAATTGAGACATGCTACAAAGTTATCGTTGATTTCTTCTCTCTTCCCATTCTTAGTTGACATATTTTAAATTTTCAACATAAGCACATGTATATTTGAAGAGAGTGGGCCAATAGTAATTCGCTCCCAATATCTTGTGAGTTTTTGTCTCGCTAATGAATGACCTCTAGCTGGCCCGTCTTGGATATCATTTGAGACTTTTTCTACATCATCCTTTTCCAAATAATGAAGTATAACTCTATCATATTTATGTCAAAATAGGATGCCATTCAACAACTTTTATTGCGCATAATTTAAACGTAAATCCCTTATTTATTTTGAGTTCATGTGGCCTAGACTAGTCCCATTGATCCAAATTTTAAGGGATATATGGTCTAAATTCGGATGGAAAAGTCATAAAGCTATAAAGTTAATAGATTTTCCATGTGGATCAAGGAGAAGCCCACCTCTGTTTCACATTATTTTAGTCACCCTGGTGATGTTTCTACAACATGTGTTCAGGCTTCCAAAAGAAACTTTCTTCATGAGAAAAGTGACTAGCTCCCTCTTCTACAAAACTTGTTTTTGGAAGGCCGCCACAGGCCAACCATAAGGTACAGTGCGGAAATTCCTGATCATCGCAGACTGTCATGAAACTGGCTTGCAACGTTTCCACAGGTTGCACTATAGCCAGGGTGCGGTGGCGTTGAAAGACTGAGAAAAGGTTGAAGTTCACAAAAGTTCTAGAAGGGATCTTCTAGAATATGAGGTGGGATCCGTATGGTTGGGATCCTACTCGCTTATCTGATTTGGTGGGATCATCCTAATATCTTTAACCATCTCTCTTTCTCCTATATAATGATGGATTTCTCATGGAAAAGGTTAAGCAAGAAAGCAAGCAAGGAATTAATGAAAGAATAGGCTGAGAATTGTATGAGGGATTCTATTTCAATTGATGCTTGAGGTCTTCATTGGTCCATAAAGTTATTGTGGATCTTCTTCATGCAAGTTAGGAGAAAGTGTGTGCGTTGGAGCAAAGGGCCATCGAAAGGGAACCTTGCAACATCAAGGTTGTTTGGTTGTATCTTCCACTTTTACTTAATATAATACAGTGGCATGTTTCTTTCCCATAAAATCATTCTCATTTTATTACATGACTCCTTGATCACATGTATAAGTTTTCATTGAACATATTATTGTTGCTTTCACTTTGGTTGGTTTGTGTCATTGAAGGATCAATATCACAAGAGCACTGGAGCGGAGCAGGGACAACAAAGACATAAGGAAGTGATATTCAAAGGTATGTCACTCATCTCTTGTTTGATAGTAAATTCAATGATTAAATATTAGGGAAAGTGTCATGTCCTGTCTTGTTTTGTTCTAGATCCAGGTGGCTCTAGGGAGATCAGTTTATGTCCGCATTTACCGATTTATCCAATAACAAAATTGGCAAATCCACTGGGGATACAACTTGTTTTTGGTTTGTTTCTCTCCACTTGCCTTTAGCCTACTTCCTTTCATTTTAATCCAGTATTTGAGTCTCTGGGGGATCCATACAGATTCTCTGGATATGACAGTTCATTTAGACTCTTTGTCCTTTTTCCAATTTTTCTTTGTTTATAGAGATAACCGCACTGCATCCCATATGAAGCCTATGACGTCTCTGGATCACTGCACCCTTCCTGTTTATCCCACTGCAGAATTTTCACACCCTACCCATATCTAGCCCGCGAAAACCTAAAATTTCCACACTGTACACTACTGCTGGGTTGCGACGTTTCCTGTAGAATTTATTGGATCAGGTATTTTGGTCTTCTGTCATCCAGTTTTTCTTTGATCAACTGGGAAGAAATTTTGGTGCCAACATTTGACTATTTTCTGAGTGTAAGACTTGTTGTTGATTGTCTTTCAAGGATTGAAAGCCCTTCTTCATCATTTTACAAGTTTTACTTTCTTTCTTTGCATTAGATTGGGGGCATATTTGCAGTTGAAGTAGAGAAATTGCATGATTTTTGGAATTTTTTTGTCTTGAATTCTGATTCGTGTATTGGTGTATAGTCTCTTTTGCTCATTTCTTGAGAATCTAGATATTGATGAGTTTAATAAAATTTTGGGACATTGTGTATATGGGAATGATACACATTTTCTCCTTCTCGTAATATAGCTTTCATCAAAGTGAAATATTTGCATTGTCATTTCTTTCAATTATTTAGAGTCGGTCAAAACATCATTTAGTCCACGCTGTGTTCCTCTTGAGCAACAACAACCTTAAAAATAAAATGCTTATAAAAATGATCAGACATTTTTATATTTTCTGGTAGCAAACCTACATTAGATTAGTTGTAGGGCTTTGGAATAGGTGTGAAAGATAACTTTCCAAAGATGTAAACAAACATAGAATCTTGAGTTAGGGAGCGGTGAAATCCACTTGCTACATTTTGTCCTGGGAAGCCCTTCTCACACAAGGGTCAATCACGAGGTCGCATTAAGACTGGAAAAGGTACTCACCATGCTTTGTTGATGTTGGTGTAGAGATTGTGCGTATTATGGGGGTCGCTTGAAGGTATACCCACAATGATGAGTGGAATCCTTTCAAGTTGATTTTGGGCTAGATACCCTGCCTTTGCACGTTGATCGGACTGTCGATTGTTTCCCTAGGCATCACTGTAGTAATTGGTAACCTTAGTGGCCTATCTCTCTAGGGTCTTTACACGAGGTGACTGTGGATGGGAAAGTCTTCACGATACCTGGAATCAACCTTGGCCAAACTCACTCGGGCTCCTTGGAGGGTATACACATGTTTATGTGTGGGAGCTTGCACCAAGGTGTAAGTCCATTAAGCAGGTCGTCGACGTAACTTTTCCACCCGCTCTATCTCAGCCCCTTCTTACATTGCTCCTGCGATGTTGGATTTCATCACCAACTAGTGCGTTCATTATAAGAAGGTTTTGTTTTCTTGTTTTCTTACTAGATTTTTAGCATGTGCTATTTGTTTTCCCTAGTGGACTCTAGGTTGGATCTTTATTTAACGACGTCAGTTCCCAGAATGACCAATGAGGGAACCCCTTTTCTAGGGGAACCTTTTGTGTTTCCTTCTTATAGAAACATTGGTCCTCCTCACATCGCTACTTTGAGCCTTCTAGGTCTCACAATTGGATTACTGGTATGGTTTTTTTTCACTAAG
Source organism: Picea engelmannii (assembly GCA_009831015.1). Classification (NCBI taxonomy): domain Eukaryota; kingdom Viridiplantae; phylum Streptophyta; class Pinopsida; order Pinales; family Pinaceae; genus Picea; species Picea engelmannii. The sequence continues at coordinate 669,140 of ML808694.1, read as the reverse complement.
GTAACCCCGAATGCAACTAGTGCTTCGTTTGTAAGCACTTCCCCCCAAGAACATCAACCTCATGTTGATCCTTCACCTTCTTCACCAGTAATATTTTCCTCACCTTCTTCACTTGCAAGGTCTTCTTCCATTTCATCTTCTTCACCGAGTGAAATCTCTAAAGCTAGTAACTCGGTGGATAAGAAGAAGAAGAAAAGGAAGAATAAGAAGAAGAAAAATAAACAAGGGTCCAAACTTCCAACCGTTGTTGGACATGTTGGAAAGAAACCCGTTACTGTTGATCGTGCTGGGAGTGTTGATGATGCCAAGATCACTCAAACAACCCGTAAGCCCAAGTACCCTTGTAGGCTTTGTAAGGGTATCCATCTTCTTAAGGATTGCCCTGGTCTATCCAAAGTTATAGAAGCATGGTATACACACCCTCTCCAAAAAATGTCATCAACCTCTGAACAACATGCTAATGACCTCACATAAAATAGTCAAGATAAAATTGGGAAGAAGAAAAGTAGAGTCAAGTTTCCATTTATGTTATTCATAGGGATTCATCAAACTCACCTTTTACCTTGTATGGATGAAGCCTCGAAATTACTGGAAGACATGACTATTTCCCAGCCTCAACTTCTAGCTGCTTATCGCAAGCTTACTCTCGACCCATTTGTAGTTGATGGAATGATCAAGATGGTCCCTTCATCAGTCAATCAGGTTGATCATGTAGTCATTCTGATCACTTCCTTAGTTGATCCTGTTGACAAAGTGGTCGATTTGATCCCATCATCGGTTGATCCCACTCTCCCATTAGAGAGTGTCACCCAAGCAGTCGATCCATTTCTAGTCCCCGACCCCATTCTCCCCTTGGAGAATGTAACCTAAGTGGTCGATCTGAACTCATCATCGGTTGATCCTACTCTCCCACTAGAGAGTAAACCTGATACTGCTCACATTTTTCTCGTTGATACATAATCTACCGTGCTAGGGGGAATTCCTCCTTCTCCCATGGAACCCCCTCCAAGTAATGAGGCCATCCTTTTTGATTGGGGTGTGCTAACTAGACCTCGTCTTCCCTCTCACATTCCTTTCCAGATTACAGTGCAGGTTTGTGGTCAGGACGCTCATGAAATGATGATAGATGAAGGTTCGTCCATTAGTAATTTGTCCTCTATTGCTTGGTAAGCTTTGGGTTTTCCTTAGCTTGCACCGGTTACACAAAATCTGTTAGCTTTTAACAGGAGAACCAATCAACCTTTAGGGACCCTTCCTCAGTTTCCTGTAACTTTGGGAGGGAAAACTATCTTTATTTATGTCATGGTAGTCCATGACCCCTTGGATTTCTCTTTGCTCCTTGGGCGAGATTATGTCTATGCCATGAAAGCTGTTGTTTCCACTCTTTTTCGTGTGATATCTTTCCCACACAATGGAAGAATGGTGACTATTGATCAAATTTTGTTTGTTGGCCCTAAATTGACCATCAAATCAATGAACTCCCTAAATGGTTATTATATGTAGATGGTATCTCCCCCGCTACAGGTCAATTATGTGGCATTGTCTCCCATGCTTTCAGATGTCGATAAATATGAGCCTCTCACTGTAATCTTAGTCTCTTATGACTTAGATACGATAGTTGACATGGTGATCTCTTCGATACGGTCTTTAGAGATTGATCTCCTTACCCCTGTCGCGACCCTTGACATGGTGTCCTTCTAGAGTGTGTTTCTTCCATCCTATGAAGATCTCTTGGAAGCCATGGCTGAGTTTTTTCCCTTGACATGGTGTCCTTCCAAAGCATCATCCTCTTGGAAGCCATGATCAAGAAGGGAGTCGTTGAGCATGGTTTTATGATTTCAAGATCATTACAAAATGAAACCATCTTTGAGCATGGTTTTCTGATTTCAAGCTGATTAAAAAAATGAAACTAGCTTTGAGCATGGTTTTCTGATTTCAAGCTCATTAAAAAATGAAACCATCTTTGAGCATGGTTTTCTGATTTCAAGCTTGTTAAAAAAAATGAGACCAATTGTGAGGATAGTTTTTGTGTCTCTGTAGCAACCTCATTAAAAAATGAAACATAGCTTATGAGCATAGTTCTTTTTTCTGTGTCAATCTCATTAAAAAATGAAACAAAGGTCTGGGGATTGAACCTGGATTCTCTAGCATAGTTCTTGTTCCTATGTCAAGCTCGTTAAAAAATGAAATAATTTCCCCACTCTTCGATTGAGTCAAGTACTTCATTATGTATAATATTTGAAGCTTCTTTTCATCCTCCTCTGCCATTGGATGAACTGAAGCTTGGGGGGAAATGATTTCGGCCTTTAGACTTCATGCTAAAGTTAAAGCCGCTAGTTTCTTAAGTTGGAGGCTAAGTACCAACCATCCCTGTGTTATGCATTGGCATGTCCAAGCATAGTTTTCTATGGTTCAAGCTTGTGTAAAAATGAAACCACCTACCTCAAGCATAGTTTCCTTTGGTTCAATCTTGTGTAAAAATGACACAAGGTCCAAGTATAGTTTTGGCTAGTTTTAAGTTTGTGTAAAAATAAAATCTATCCCAAGCATAGTTTTGTTTTGTTTTAAGCTTGTGTAAAAATGAAAACAATACCAAGCTTTGTCTTTTTTCTTTCTCGTTCTCGTAAATCAATGAGAATGTAACCGAGTATACTTTTATAACTTTTTTGGAATCGTAAAGGTTATACTAAAAAGGAACCCCCCATGGAGTCTTCTTTGAGCTTTTTTTAGACTCTCTAAATGTGAAAATATGGCCAAGTGAACTTGTTCTTTTCATGCTCATAAAAGTATTTGAAGAAAATGTTTGATGGGTGGTAGGTTATCAATTTTCAGTCTCATCAAACTAATTTATGAAAAAGGAACTGAGAGACTTCTCTTTAAGTGTTTTTCAGACTCTATAAATATGAAAAACTCCCGAGTTTTCTCTCTTTGGACTCGTTAAACAAACATTGAAAGACCTATATGGAACCGAACCACTCCTTCTTAGGGTTCATTAAACATACTCTGAGGGACTCGTCTGAAGGATGAGCTTACATCAACAAGCATATGTTATCCTCCTCAAGCTTGCGTAAAACTAAAGAGGTACTCATAAGAAATGGTGGGGGAAATTTTGGGAAAGAAATATGTCTCTATTTTTGTGTTAGTGGCAGTAATAGTCTCTCTTGAACATGACACCCCCTTCATCTTTCAATCCAGGTTAGGAAATCCATTTGTCTCTTGTTTGGCCTTCCACAAGTTCATATCGTGGGTCATCTTTGAGTCAATGCTGCCAAGACCATTGTCGTGTCGTTCATATGTTCAAGAGAAGTCCAACCTTGCACAAGCCTTCTATCGAGTCAACCATATGCAATTATCAATTCCTACCATGTCGGCCTTCCCTGTGTCAGTTTCAAATCATATTCGTACTTTGATCTACCTTAAATCTATTACTTATTTTGTGTCATTTACGGGGGATACATCAAGACCCTCCCGTGATGAGTCTTTTCATGTTGACTTCAACTCATTATCGAGGAATAAGACTTAGAAATCAATTAGTACCTTAGAACTTGCATGCCTCAATGGCAGGTTTCTTCGCTTTCCACAATGGGTTCACATCGTTGACCCCTGATTGAGAGATTCTATCTAGTGCTCAACTTCAACTCATTTATTCACATTTGTTGGATTGTACTAAGGTACCTTGGGAGTCATTGACATCAATGGTTATTTCCCTCACACTTGTTAATGGTTTTAATTAATGGCCGGTAATCAAGTGGTTTCTACCATGTTCGACTTCAACACCTAAAATCGCATGGTTAGATTCGTACTTACGGATGACAAGATTGAAGACCCTGGATCTCATTGTTTCTATCTAGGTTGCGATGGAGTATTTATGATTTGTATTGACACATAGATCCACTTTGTATGTCTCATGGCTGTGTCTGAATCTGATTTTTCTACGAGAATAGTGTTGGAAAATGTTTAACAGGTAACATATGCTTGTCATTGATGGCAAGAACAACAATGAAGATGGCATGGATACATGAAGAATGTACAAAGGATTGTTGGCATGTTTTACAGGAAGCGTAAGCTTGTCATTGATGGAAAGTACAACAGTAATGATGGCTTGAGTACAACACTGATGATCAACAGGCAAATAGAAGATAAGTCCAGAAAGATCGAATGATCAAAGGAAACGCTGGTAAGTACAACAGTGAAGATGGCAGGATCAGAATGTGCATCGATGGACAAATAGTAACAACGTAGGCTCAGGAGGAATTAGTGCAGAGTCAAAATTATTCCAAGTAAGAAGGATGTGTAAACTTGGAGGAGAAGCGTCGCTGATCGTTGGATCCCATCCAAAATTCCCGACAGCATGAGGGCCGTCAGATCTGAATAAAAAAAAGAAGAGTGCACGCTGAAGAGAAGGACATATCTCAGGCGTTAGATCTGGGCGAACTCGGAAGCTCGTGAGTGGAAGAGCTGAGGATTTGGTGTTAAAGGTCGCGAGGTGCGAGGTCGCGAAGAAGCAAAGTGGCGAGAAGATCAGGACCGTCCATCTGGAAAGGATGCGTGGCAGAGATCGGAGAGATCTTGTGAACTCGGGGGTTCACAGGATAAAGGCCCAAGTATTGGGTGTTCAAAGTCGCGAGGTGCGAGGATGCGAGGCGGTGAAGTGGCGAGAGATTTATAGCTGTCCATCTAGGGGGATAGGTGGTGAGAGATCGAGAGATCTCACGAACTCAAGAGTTCGCAGGTTGAGAGTCCAAACATTGGGTACTCCAAGTCGCGAGGTTGCGAGGTAGCGAGAGAAGGATAGCCGTCGGATCCAGATCACAGGAGGATCGTTGGATCTGCACGGGGGATCACACGTGGTGAAATATTGTCATCTCGCTGACTGGAAAGTCAAAGGAACAACGAAGATGCGAGATCGCGATTTAATCGTGGTCAGTTGGATCAAGAGGACACGTGGCGAAATATCATCATCTCGCTGACTGGAAAGTCAAAGGAACAACCAAGACACGAGATCGCTATTTAATCAAGGACTGTTGGATCAAGAGGACGCGTGGCGAAAGATAAGAGCACCATAAAGCTCCATCTCGGAGCCTCGCCTATCACAACTTGGAGTGACGAAAATCTCCATCTTAAGATCAACGAGAAGCGAGATCACGAGATGATCCTGACCGTCAATACATCAAAAGATGTGGACCGTTGATCTAAGAGTCTCGCGACTTGGAGTGACGAAAATCTCCATCCTAGGATCAACGAGATGCGATATCACGATGAGATCAGGACCATTGATTCATCAGGATCATGAACCGTCGATCAGGGTCTATGAAGATCAAGAGTTCGACTGTCACAGAGAAGACGAAGAGTCTCAACTGCCAGAGAGACTGAGGAATCTCAGCATAACACCCAATGATGCTTGACACGCGAGGAGAACCACCAGAGAATCTGAAGAGTCACGATGATGATCAGAGAGAGAACTCGAGAGGTGGAGGATAACGACGCAGAGTATGCATGCAGAAGCATGGCAAACATTGCATGCACAAGGTGTACAGAAGCTATAAATACACGGTACAAAGAAGGGATGGGGTGGTTGTTGCTGTTGGAGGTTGCTGTGATTGTTGTTGGTGAAGGTAATTCATGTGTGAAGAAGGAGGAGAGTGTAGCAACTGAATTGCACAAAAGAGGAACTGTGCAGTGAATAGACATGGCGCACCGAGCATAAAAAGTAGAAGAACAGACAACGCAAGCAATGTGTGCAGAAAGGCGATGAGGTAGACAAGGTAATGATATGAAGCAGAATAGTGATGAGTCTGGTAAGCCATTGTTGAACTTCATATCACTGTAATAAGTTTCAGTAGCAAAGATTTATATTTGAGGGTGGAAGGGAGGTGCTAGGGAGGACTTTTGTCCTCATAAGTTCAAGTGGGTTCTTGAACACAGGGAGTTGTAGCTTCATTTGGTTGCAGCCAAAGAAACCAGGGTGGCAGGGTGGTGCAAGGGAGAACTCTTGTTCTCTGTTATATAGGTTGGTGCCTGTATGATTGGAATTTGGTGCTTCCATCCAGTTGGTGCTGGAAACGTTCAGGAAGTTGGTGCTTCCTTCTAGTTGGTGCTAGAGAAACCAGGGAGTTGGTGCTTCCTTCTAGTTGGTGCTAGAGAAACCAAGGAGTTGGTGCTTCCTTCTAGTGGGTGCTAGAGAAAACAGAGAGTTGGTGTTCTCAGCAAGTTGCAGCTTGCAAAACAGAGGTTGTAGCCTCATTATGAGTTGGTGCTCATATGTATGATAATGTAAATAATGTAACTATTACTTATCATATAAATAAAAAGAGGTTTTTACCCTGTATGGGTTTCCTCAGGAAATATCTGTCTCTGTGTTTCTCATATATGTGACTGATGCTGAATGAGCCATTGATTATTTCCCTACATTTGTGTGATCATCATTTAGTGTTTCAGCAGAGAGTTTAAAAGTAGCATAAATGTTTAAGCACGGTAACAACTGATTCATCCCCCCCCTCTCAGTTGACCAACAATTGGTATCAGAGCCGGCCCCTTTTATCTAAAGGTAGATCCTAGAGCTTAAACATGACAAGCCATGAAGGGACTTTAGTCACTAGGCCTCCTCTATTTGATGGAACGAATTTTTCCTTCTGGAAGGTTAGAATGAGATCATACCTAATGGCCTTAGGAGCTGATGTATGGGATGTAGTAGAGACTGGATACATAACGCCTGTTGTGCTAGCTTCCAAGGATGATAAGTTAGAATTTAGATTTAATGGTAAGGGAATGAATGCTATCTTGAATGGACTTGTAGAAGCCGAGTTTGTGAAGGTGATGCATCTTCAAACTGCTAAAGAAATGTGGGACAAACTCATTAACAACTATGAAGGTAATGAGAAGGTGAAAGATGCCAAGCTTCAAACCTACAGAGTACAGTTTGAAAAACTACAGATGAAAGAAGATGAAACTGTTGGAAAATACTTTATGAGAGTAGAAGGAATGGTAAACGCTATGAAGGCACTTGGTGAAACAATTGAGGAACCTTCTTTAGTTCATAAAATCTTGAGATCTCTCACAGATAGGTTCAACTCGAAGGTCTCTGCTATAGAAGAACTAAATGATCTAAAAACCTTGTCTTTTGATCAACTTCTAGGAATGTTGACTGCATATGAGATGAGGATAGTTACAAATAAACCCACCTCTAGAGAAGCATCATTTAAAGCAGATAAAAGTGAATATTCTGAGCCTGATGAAATTGAAGCAAAATTCATGAGAAGACTAAAGAAAGGATCAGGAAAGTACCAAGGTAAGCTGCCCTTCAAATGTTTCAACTGTGGTAAGATAGGTCATTTTGCAAATAAATGTCCACACAAGAAACATGATCAAAACTATGAATATGAAGAAAATCACAAGTCAAGAAGATTTGATAAGAAGAAGAGTTGATGTGTAAACAATGATGACTCCTCAGAAGACACCGATAGTGATTCCTCATGTGAAGATAAAGTAAATGACTTCTTGCTTATGGACAAAGAGGAAGGTGATAATGAAATCAAGTTCAGTGATGAGAATGCTGAAGAAGCTGTGGTTGATATGGAAGGAGAACTGATCAGTGCACTGGAAGAGATTGACAGACTCAGAATTAAGACCAGAAAGCAAAAACAATTGCTGATACAGTTTGAGAAAGATAGTAAACAACCTGATGAAGACTTTGCCCTGCTGAAAGTGGAATTAGAAGAGGCAAGGAAAATCGAGGATATTCTAAAACATCAACTATCAGAAAAGAGGGCAAGATTTGAAGCCCTGGAAGAAGAAGTAGTGAAAACTAGGAAAGAGATCGAGAAGTTTCAAGCATTGTATCATCAAAATCTATCTAGTATCAAAGCCTCATAAGGATTAGCCACCATTCTGAATCAGAAAAGGAATCCAAAGCTGAAAACTGGTTTGGGTTATGAAGAGGGATCAAGTAGTGGTCAGCCAAGAAACAAAGAACCCATCAAGTTTGTCAAAGCTAGTGTCCATGTCAAAAGTACAACCAATGACAATAACAAGCCTGCAGAAACAAAGGAAGACAACCAGCTTCCCAGGACAAGTAAAGGAAAAGGTGCCAGGACTGAATCTGTAGAACAAAGAAATAATGCACTCCCTGCTCAAAGACATCATCAACATGAAAAAAATCGATTTGCTCAAAGAAGACAACCATTTTCCAGGTACAAAGACTTCTTCTATGGATACTGTTTCTACTGTTCTAACTTTGGTCACAAAGCTGTAAATTGTTTCTTAAGACCTAGACATGAGCATTTAAAGTTTCCAAGAATTAAATATTTGCCACAACAAATAATGATACAACAAAGTAACAAACCATCACAGATTGCAAATTGTCAAACTAAGTCTAGAGACATGCAACTGCGGAGGTCAAGGATTAATAAACAGTCAATGAGTGGAAAACGCTGCAACAATAACTTTGACCTATTGAACAATGAGATTGAATACTATAACTGTCACAACTTTGGCCACAAAGCTACAAACTGCCATCTCAAGAATTACAAAGCAGATCCAAGAATAAAGTTCTTAGATAGAAAGACCAGCACATGGAAGAGGAAAGATAGTGAAAAATGTGGTCAAGCACTTTCAACTCAAAAACAAAAGGTCTCTGGAAATATAGACAGTGGATTTTCCAAGCACATGACTAGAGACAAGGATAAGGTATTGTCCATAATTAAAAGCAAAACAAGAAATGTGATCCTTGAAAACGATGAACCAGGCAAAATCAAGGATAGAGGGATGATGAGTTTGAGTAATGACAAAGGAGATGCTCAGTATGTTCTGCTTGTGGATGGTTTGAAACATAATTCGCTTAGTTCAAGTCAAAAGTGTGACAGAGGCAGTGAAGATTTTCTCACATCCAAAGAATGCAAGGTAAATACAAACTCAGGACAATTGGTGAATAACAGTATAAGGACAAACAATAATGTTGATGTTGAATCTTCCCCTGCAAGTAAAGAATAAGATTCAGATACAATAAAAGAATGCTCAGCTAGCAGTTATCCCACGAAGGAAGTAGGAAAAGAACCATGTCATAAACAGGAAGCAGAAGTATTGAAGGTTGAGAAGGCAGACACCAAAATCAAGTGCTTGAGAAGATTCATGACTCTGGACAAGGTCTTGGATAGCCAGAGATCACCGAATGAAAAATCCGATATTGGATTCAACAGGGTAGAAATCAGTGCTCCTAAGAAACCTGAGATAGGTCCTTCATTTGTGAGAAAGAAAGGCAGGCGTGAGAGTGGGTGTAGCAGTTTTCTTCTGTGATTGAATATGGACATAAAATCCCTGGACCGAATGCATCATAGAAGAAAAATGAAAACCGCAGTAACAGAGATTGATGAAATTCAATGGGGAGATCCAAGGGCTCTTTAAAAAGTACAAGCTACAATTACACAGTGGTCTAGTAGGACAACAACATTCTGATGTACATGACATCCTGTAGAGACAACAAGAGGAAAGACCTTGTCAAGGAGAGTTAACCTTTAGGAACAAAGGGAAAAACAAAGGATGCGTAGTATGAGATTTAGAAAATGTGCAGAGTGAGATGAAATGAAGAGCAGAAACAGAGCAGAATGACAGAAAGAGCAGAGGTAGAGCAGAATGACGGAAAAAGATGATGCAGAGCAGACCAAATAATAGTGACAGGGGGAGTCATCCACACATGAGAATATTGATAAAGGAGTCTGAGTAAGAGAGGTGAGAAATTTTGAATTTTCCTCAGAGGATACAGTGGAAGCTGAAGATGAACAGGTCCAAGGATCAAAAAGAGAAGACTCTGACTGAGACACAAATATTCTGCAGGCCTCAAATGAAAGAGTCCATCCTGTCAGGGGGCGTTTGCATTGATTTAATATCTGATACCTCCTAAAATACTGCAACAGCTCAGGGGGAGCATGTTCTCTTTGACATTGATGTCAAAGGGGGAGAAAAGAATTTGGGTACCTTTGTTGCCATCAATGCCAAAGGGGGAGATTGTTGGAAAATGTTTAACAGGTAACATATGCTTGTCATTGATGGCAAGAAGAGCAATGAAGATGGCATGGATACAGGAAGAATGTACAAAGGATTGTTAGGATGTTTTACAGGAAGCGTAAGCTTGTCATTGATGGCAAGTACAACAGTAATGATGGCTTGAGTACAACATCGATGATCAACAGGAAAATAGAAGATAAGTCCAGGAAGATCGAAAGATCGAAGGAAACGCTGGCAAGTACAACAGTGAAGATGGTAGGATCAGAATGTGCATCGATGGACAAACAGGAACAACATAGGCTCAGGAGGAATTAGTGCAGAGTCGAAATTCTTCCAAGTAAGAAGGATGTGTAAACTTGGAGGAGAAGCATCGCTGATCGTTGGATCCCATCCTAAATTCTCGACAACATGAGGGCCGTTAGATCTGAATAAAAACAAGAAGAGCACGCGCTAAAGAAAAGGATAGATCTCAGGCGTTAGATCTGAGCAAACTTGGAAGCTCATGAGTGGAAGAGCCGAGGATTTGGTGTTAAATGTCGTGAGGCGCGAGGCAGCAAAGTAGCGAGAAGATCAGGACCGTCCATCTGGGAAGGACGCATGGCAGAGATCGGAGAGATCTCATGAAATCGGGGGTTCGCAGGATAAAGGCCCAAGTATTGGGTGTTCAAAGTCACGAGGCGTGAGGACATGAGGTGGCGAAGTGGTGAGAGATTTATAGCCATCCATCTGGGGGGACAGGTGGCGAGAGATCGAGAGATCTCGCGAACTCGAGAGTTCGCAGGTTGAGAGTCCAAACATTGGGTACTCCAAGTCGCGAGGTAGTGAGAGAAGGACAACCGTCGGATCCGGATCACAGGAGGACCGTTGGATCTGCACGAGGTATCACACGTGGTGAAAGATCTTCATCTCGCTGACTGGAAATTCAAAGGAACAGTGAAGATGCGAGATCGCGATTTAATCGTGGTCCATTGGATCAAGAGGACATGTGGCGAAAGATCGTCATCTCGCTGATTGGAAAGTCAAAGGAACATCAAAGACGGGAGATCACAATTTAATCAAGGACTGTTGGATAAAGAGGACGTGTGGCGAAAGATAAGAGCACCATAAAGCTCCATCTCGGAGCCTCGCCTATTGCAACTTGGAGTGACGAAAATCTCTATCTTAAGATCAACGAGATGCGAGATCACGAGATGATCCTGACCGTCAATACATCAAAAGATGTGGATCGTTGATCTAAGAGTCTCGCGACTTGGAGTGACGAAAATCTCCATACTAGGATCAACGAGATGAGAGATCACGATGAGATCAGGACCATTGATTCATTAGGATCATGAACCGTCGATCAGGATCGATGAAGATCAAGAGTTCGACTGTCACAGAGAAGAGGAAGAGTCTCAACTGCCAGAGAGACTGAGGAATCTCAGCATAACACCTAGTGATGCTTGACACACGAGGCGAACCACCAGAGAAGCTGAAGAGTCACGATGATGATTAGAGAGAGCACTCGAGAGGTGGAGGATAATGATGCAGATTATGCATGCAGAAGCATGGTGAACATTGCGTGCACAAGGTCTATAGAAGCTATAAATACACGGTACAAAGAAGATATGGGGTGGTTTTTGCTGTTGGAGGTTGCTGTGATTGTTGTTGGTGAAGGTAATTCATGTGTGAAGAAGGAGGAGAGTGTAGCAGATGAATTGCATAGAAGAGGAACTGTGCAGTGAATAGACATGGCGCACCGAGCATAAAAAGCAGAAGAATAGATAGCGCAAGCAATGTGTGTAGAAAGGTGACGAGGCAGACAGGGCAACGATATGCAACAGAACAATGATAAGTCTGGTAAGCCATTGTTGAACTTCATATCACTGTAATAAGTTTCAGTAGCAAATATTTATATTTGAGGGAGGAAGGGAGGTGCTAGGGAGGACTATTGTCCTCATAAGTTCAAGTGGGTGCTTGAACACAGGGAGTTGTAGCTTCATCTGGTTGCAACCAGAGAAACCAGGGTGGCAGGGTGGTGCAAGGGAGAACTCTTGTTCTCTGTTATATAGGTTGGTTCCTGTATGATTGGAAGTTGGTGCTTCCATCCAATTGGTACTGGAAACATTCATGGAGTTGGCGCTTCCTTCTAGTTGGTGCTAGAGAAAGCAGGGAGTTGGTGCTACAGAAAGTAGGGAGTTGGTGCTTCCTTCTAGTGGGTGCTAGAGAAAATAGAGAGTTGGTGCTCTCAGCAAGTTGCAACTTGAAAAACAGAGGTTGTAGCCTCATTATGAGTTGGTGCTCATATGTATGATAATGTAAAGAATGTAACTATTACTTATCATATAAAGAAAATGAGGTTTTTACCCTGTATGGGTTTCCTCAGGAAATATCTGTCTCTGTGTTTCTCATATATGTGACTGATGCTGAATGAGCCATTGATTATTTCCCTGCATTTGTGTGATCATCATTTAGTGTTTCAGCAGAGAGTTTAAAAGTAGCATAATTGTTTAAGCACGGTAACAACTGATTCACCCCCCCCTCTCAGTTGTCCAACAGAGCTTCTATCCAGGAAGATGCTTGAATGGATTTGGCGGAAGTTTTCTTTCACCTAGCCCATCTAAAGTGTTTTATTAGTTTAGGATTGTATATAAATAAGATCCTTTGAGCATGTATCTTTAGTTTGTTACTTTTATTTTTTCGGCCTGTATTTTCAGCAGCGGGATGTTTTGAGCATGACTCCATAGCCCAAAAGCAAGGCACTGAAGCTGCGGAATGAGTTCTTAGAGCATCACAAGGACGACTCTATCCCCCATGGAGCCTAATGTTAGCGATAATTCTTGTCATGGGCTCGAGAGCATTCGGGTTTGCAAGTTACACGAGAAGCGCCCGAGCGCAGCATGGAAAAATCTCGTTTTACGGCTTCCAATCAAATGAGCGGGTGAAATTACGTTGTCAACGGCCCAGATTCATCCATAAGAACAGATCAACGGTCATCAGGATATCGAGGCTACCAAGTTAACCGATATATAGTTTCAAAGAAAGCACCTATATTTCAAGACTAAATCTGGGTCTTCCGATCCAGTGATGCGTGGTGCAGGATCTAGTCACGTCGGCATATCGACATTCGGGAATTCGAAGGGTTAAAGTCCCTCGTCATCTCACATCTTGAAACCCCGAACCCCGAAATGCCGATAAGCACCTTTGAATCTATGCCTATGGTCCTAGCACCTGGTCACGTCAAGCGAGCCTGGTAATGGAGGACACGCGGCGCATAACTGAGCCATGAGTGGGGCCATTCGGGATTTTCACGTTGGAAGCACCGAGGTCCTCCCAGCTGTCCATCCATCGATGAAACTCGGGCGCGTTGGACTTAAAAGGGGGTAAAATGCAAAGGAATGGGTTAAAAACCCACTTGTCCTAAGTTCGAGATGCAAATGCGTCTGTGTTTAAACGGAAATCAGATCTAGACGGTAGGGATTAGAGCACCCAGATCAACGACGCACATTGGATTCCGGAGCCCCCCCGCCTTTCTACCTTTAAGTGGAGGGGGGGGGGTCCAGAATCGGGGGTGCACCTCTTCAACGACCGTGATTAGAGCGCCTGGATCAACGACGCGCAAGGTGATTCCGGACCCCCCCCGGCTTTCTACCTTTAAGCGGAGGGGGGGGGGTCCAGAATCAGGGACGCATCTCTCTGACGGATGTGATTAGAGCGCCCGGATCAGCGACACACATTGTATTTCGGAGCCTCCTATCTTTCTACATTTAACCAACGTGGGCCCCTTTCCTGTCGTGACATCTTTTGTACCATCCTTCCCCTTGCCATCTGTTCTCCTCCTGGCCGTGCGATGAGGCTTGCTCCCTTTAGCCCTTCCTCATCCTCTGACATCTATCCACCTTCCCTCCTCTGGTCCATGTGGTCCCTCCCCCCATCTCATCATCCACTCACCTTCCGAGCCTCCTCATCCCCTGCCAAGTGTCCCGCTCCCTTCCATGACAACCTTTCGCTACCGCACCCATCCTTAGACCCTCTTATCTTCTACCACCTCATCACCTCTCATCTCACCCT
>ML808694.1:612842-645268 GCA_009831015.1 Picea engelmannii | reverse complement strand
ATAATTAATCTCTACTCCTTACAAGTTTCTACTCATGAAAGAAATAGGTGTTTCATTACCTTTACTATCTTTATGTGTCAACATCATTCCAAAGGAATGATCATATGAAAGTGTATAAAGAAGAAAATCAAGATGAAAATTCGAACTATGTAAAACCTGAGTGTTGGATATTATAGGATTAATTTTATTGAAGGATCCTTTTTCTTCTTTATTCTATTCAAACTCTTCATCCTTTTTTATCACTTTCTGCAAGGGTTTTACAATTTCAACAAAGTTGGTAATAAATTTATGCACAAAATTGATCTTCCAAAATAAAGATTGCATAGCTTTCTTATTATGTGGGAATGGAAAATGAGAAATGGATTTCACTCATTTAGAGTCTATGGTTATACTCTCTTTGGAATAATGTGTCCAAGCAGTTTTCCTTTAGTAATTGTGAAGATACTCTTCTTGGGATTGAGTGATATCCCATAATTTCTACATCTCTAAAATATCTAAGTGATATGTGAAATGTGATCTACTAGGTATTTTTAGTACATAGTTATGTCATCTACATCAACAATGACATTGGAATTGATGAGACCATGAAAGTAATGTACATTTTGTTGGAAATTTGGTTGTCATTGATTTCAACCCTAGAAGAAGTCCAAAAGCCTCTAGAAGTGATGGGTGTATTTGAAGAAGTCTCCAAAGTGGTCCCCTTATGGAGTAGCTTTAATCATGGCCCTCATGGGAAGACACTTTGAAGAAATCTACAAGAATCCCTAGAAATATGGTTAAGTGGTTAAGAATCCCTAGAGGTGTGGTCATGAAGCGTGAAGTCAATTCAATAAAAAGCGTATGAACGACATCAAAATTTCATGCAAATCCCCCATATATTTATAGTCCTTGACATGTTGTTTCCAATTATAGGTGGCATGCTACGTGGTTCCTCATAGTTGAGAAGTTATTGCCTGTTAAAGATAAAGCCTCTAAGTATGGTTAAGAAGCCCTAGATATAAGGTCAACAAGCCCCAGATTTAAGGTCAAGAAGTTACAAGTCAGCCCCAAAATCAAGTAAAAGGAGAAAATTTGTTGCAAACAAGAAGTTATAGGTAGGCTCAAAAATCAAGTAAATAAGTTACCTGGAAGGGTATAAATACACACCAAAGATCCTCTCATCAACACCAAGCAAGGATGTGATTTATTAGCGAAGGAGAACTAGCAGAGTTGTGTGAAGGAGGGAGTGCTTGGAGCCGTATATTGGAGAAGGGTTTTCATAAAACCTTAATTGAGTAGGCCCCCGTGGGTCAAGCATAGGGTGTCCCGCAAGGCCCCTTCTTGTTTTCCTAGCATCATCACCTGAGGCCCCACCTATTGCTCAGTCCAATCTCACGAGGCTAATGAACATTTTGAGGAGGGTATTCTTCTTGATGTTGAAGTTAAGGAAGGTCTGAATATCTAATATCTCATGCACCAGGTTATTCACATGTTGAAAGGTATGTTATTCTATATATTTTGAGGCTTTTATCTTGGAGGTTATGTCATATCTTGGAGTTATTGACACATGGTTGAGGTACATATTGGATATTTTGGCACTTGTTTAAGGCACATTTTGTGTATATGCTTTGAGGCATGGTTTATTCCTTGAGGCACATCTTGGATGTCTTGGCACATGGTTTGATTCATGTCATGGTGATTTTGAGCACATGATTTGGAGGATATTCTTGGTGACCTTGGAATGAGTTGGATGAAATCATCAGCTTTAAAAGGCCATACTATGACAAGTTTGGACTAGGCTACAAAAAATGCATACTGAGAAGGGTTCAAGCTCCATGATGAAATAAAAGGAAGCATAACAAAAGAGTTATGTAGAAGTCATTAGAGGTCCCATCAAGAAGGAATAAGGAAATCATTCAAAGGAGAACATTCAAGCAATGGAAAAAGATTAAAAAAGAGCTGCACCACCTAGAAGATCTAGAACACATAATCAACAACCAACAATGGAGATAGCTCAAGAAGAATATTACATAAGAGATGCACCACTTTGAAGATCCCCCACACTCATGTACCAAACTTTTTTTCTTGGTTTATGTTATTCCTGTAACAATTTTGAGCACAATTCCATAAACTGTAGAGCCTATGCTAATAAGAACAACAACTATGAAGGCTACTCTAGAAATGATTATCTCAGAAAGCATCATGAAGCATACATAAACTATAACAGTTTTGGCTCATTAAATAATTAAGTAGAATGCTACAAATGCAACAATTTTGGACACATGAAAAAATATTGCGGATTGATTTTTCCTCCAAAGGAACCAAAGTAGGATTTCAATAGTCATGTAAAAGAACCATCAAGGATATGGAAAAGGAAGCAAGATAAACTAAGCATTGAAGAATGTTTGATTGCCCACAAGCCCATAGTAGAAAAAGTGATTGGTATATTAACAATTGTTGTTCAAAGCACATGGCATGTGACAAGGACAAGTTTGTAACTCTAAAGAAAGAAAGATATGGACTAGTTTCATTTGGCAGTGATAACTCAACCAAAATTATAGGAAAAGGCATAGTCAAGCTTGGAAGAAAAGATAACAGGGAAGCAAATGTCCTACTTGTCGAAAACATGAAGAATAATATGATAAGTGTGAGTCAAATGTGTGACCAAGGACACACACTTGTATTTGACTCAAATAAATGTGAGATAAGGAAAGAAGGAACAAACAAGTTGGTAGAGACCACAATAAGGACTCCAAACAACATATACATCTTAAATGAGATTGAAAAATAAAGATGTTTCTCGAGAAAGGAAAATGAAATTTGGCTTTGGCACATGAGAATGGGTCATATGAACATTGACAATCTTGTTAAAATTAGTAGAAAGGAAGTGGCAAGAGAAATGCCTGAAATTTCAAAGCCAACCAATACTATGTGCAAGAACTGTATACATGAAAAACAAACAAGAACTAAGTTCAGAACAAAGGAATAGTCTACAATAAAACCAATGGAGATTGTACTCACCGATCTATGCAAACCGTTGAGAACAAAAGGGATGAATAGTGAACAATACTTCATGCTACTTATTGATGATTATACAAGAATGATCAAAGTCTATTTTCTCAAGAAAAAGTCAAAGGAATTTAAATGTTTTAGGATATTCAAAAAAATGGTTGAAAAAGAGACTGTTTTGAAAATCAAGTGCTTGAGATCAGACAATGGAGGTGAGTTCACATAAAAATAATTCATGGAATTTTGTGAAGAACATGGAATAAAAATGAAATTCTCAGCAGCTAGGACACCTCAACAAAATGAAGTCATTGAAAAGAAGAATATAACTATACAAGAAATGGCCATAACCATGTTGAAAGATTCCAAGTTGGGTGATATATTTGAGGTACAAGAAGTACATACAACCATTCCTATATTGAACAGAGGAATTCTCAGAAGAAACAATGACAAGACTCCATATGAACTATGGAAGGGAAGATCGATAAATTCCAAGCACTTTAGAGTGTTTGGAAGCAAATTCAACATAGAAAGAGAAGATAACAAGATTGGAAAATTTGACTCTCAAGTTGATAAAGGCATATTGGTTGGACACTCAAGAAAAAAAAAGGAATACAAATGATACAACCTAAGGCTCAACAAAATAATGGAAAACATCATTGTAAATATTGATGAAGCAAATTTGCTAAAGACCAGAGAAGAAAGAAAAAATTCAAAAGAGCAGGAAGCATAAGAAGAACTAAAGGAAGAAGAAATAGATGAATAAGTAGAAGAGAAATAAAATAAGAAACTTGAAGTAGATCAAGAAAAAATAGAAGACAATCAACAAGATTTCCAAACACCTACTAAAACATTTAACCACCAGGTTCAAAAGAATCATCCACCAGAACAAATTATTGGAGATAAAATTACAGGAATAGAAACCAGAGGAAGCAAACAAGTGTGTACACCATAAAAAATACATCTAGCATTATTGTACACAATTGAACCAAGCATATTTGAGGAAGCCAACAATGATGGACATTGGATCAAGGCCATGGAAGAAGAACTGAATCAAATAGAAAATAATGAGACATGAGAACTGGTTCCAAGACCTAAGGACAAAAATGTGATTGGTAGAAAATGGGTATTCATAAACAAACTAAATGAATATGGACAAGTAACCAGAAACAAGGAAAGACTAGCATGCAAAGGATATGCTCAAGTTTAAGGAGTATATTTTAAAGAAATTTTTGATCCTGTTCCAGAATGGAAGCAATTGGAATGATCTTGGCCTATGCATGTTCCAAAATATTCACAATCTATTAGATGGACGTAAAATCAACATTTCTAAATGGAGAATTAGAAGAAGAAGTCTACATTGAACAACCAGAAGGGTTTCTACTGTCAGAAAGGGAAGATTATGTTTTCATATTAAAGAAATCTCCCTATGGACTCAAGCAAGCCCCTAGAGCCTAGTATTCAATATTGGAAATATATTTACTACAACAAGGATTCAGAAAAGGAAATGCATATAACAATCTCTACATAAAAGTGGATTGGGACAACATAGTTATCATTTAAGTATATGTGTATGGCATCATCTTTGGAAGTGATGATGACAAGTTGAGTAAGAAGTTTTCCAAAGACATGCAAAATGAGTTTGAAATTCCCCTGCTTGGTGAGTTGATTTTCTTTTTGGGACTCCAAATATCTCAACTAGATGAAGGTATTTTCATTTCCCAAACCAATTACATCAAAGAAATGTTGAAGAAATTAAGAATTGAATATTGAAAACCCATAAGTACTCCTATGGTGATTGGTTGTAAGTTGAGAAAATATGACGAATCTAAGGAAGAAGATCAAAGAATCTGCAGATCAATGATTGCCAACCTACTATACATGACAACCTCAAGACCAGATGTGATGTAGGGAGTTATACAAGTTGAAATATTTCAAGCAACACTGAAGGAAACTCATGTTATGGCAGTAAAAAGGATCTTCAAATATCTCAAAGTAACAACAAAATTTGGATTGTGGTATCCGAAAGGGAATAAGATGACTACGGTCTCCTACATAGATACAGATTGGGCAAGAAGCATTGATGATAGAAGAAGTACTAGTGGAGCAACCTTCTACTTGGGTGATTGTCTGGTGTCCTAGTTAAGTAAGAAACAATCCTTAGTATCCTTGTCTACGACATAAGAAAAATATATTGTAGCAGTAGCATGTTGTACTTAGGTGCTCTAGATGAAGCAAACCCTACAAGACATACAAGTAAAATATGATAATCCTATTTCAATATTTTGTGACCATACCAATGCTATAAGTATCTCCAAGAATCCAGTGATGCATTCCAAGACCAAACACATTACGATCAAGTTCCACTTTCTTTAGGAACAAGTCACATAAAATATTATCAAGTTGGAGTACATTGGGACAAAATAACAAATTGAAGATATCTTCACCAAACCTCTCCCAAGAGAGACATTTGAGTATATTTGACATAAAATTGGAGTAGTTTCTTCCCCACAATGATCTACATGACATTTTTCAAAGAAGACGGGGGGAGAGAAATCATCAGGGGGGGTTACCCTTTTCCATTGATGTCAAAAGGGGAGAGAAAGAACAAAAGAAAGAGAGAAATATCAGAAGCAGGAATATAGGGGGAGCAATGATCACATGGGGAGTATGAGTGTTGCCATCAATGCCAAAGGGGGATATTGTTGGAAAATTGGTTGCATTGATATTAACCCTAAAAGATGTCCTGAAGCCTCTAGAAGTGATGGGTGTATTTGAAGAAGTCTCCAAAGTGGTCCCCTTATGGTGTAGCTTTAAGCATAGCCCTCAAGGGAAGACACTTTGAATAAGTATACAAGAATCAATGGAAATATGGTTAAGTGGTTAAGAATCCCTAGATGTGTGGTCATGAATCTCAAAGTTAATTGAAGAAAAATAGTATGAAGAAAATCATAATTGCATGAAAACCCCCACAGATGGATAGTCCTCAACATGCCATTTCCAACGATAGGTGGCACACCATGTGGTTCCTCATGATTGAGAATTTATTCCATTTTAAAGATGAATCTCTGAAGTATGGTCAAGCAGTCCCAGATCTAAGGTCAAGAAGTTACAGGTCGGCCTCAAAATTAAGTAAAAGGAGAAACGTTGTTGCAAATAAGAAGTTATAGATGGGCTAAAAAATCAAGTAAAGAAGTTACTTGGAAGGGTATAAATACACACCAAAGAGCCTCTCATTATCACCAAGAAAGGATGTGATTTCTTAGTGAAGGTGAAGTAGCAGAGTTGTGTGAAGGAGGGAGTGCTCAAAGTTGTATATTGGAGAACAGTTTTTAGAAAACCCTAATTGAGCAGACCCCCGTGGGTCACGCATAGGGTGTCCTGCGAGGCCCCTGCTTGTTGTCTTGGTATCATCACACTAGGCCCTGCCTGTTGCTCGGTCCAATCCCGTGAGGTTGAGGAAAGTTTTGAGGAATGTATTCTTCTCGATGTTGAAGTTAAGGAAGGTATGAATATATGATATCTCATGTACTCGGTTGTTCACATGTTTAAAGGTATGTTATTATGTATATTTTGAGGCTTGTATCTTGGAGGTTATGACATATTCTTGAGGCATATCTTGGAGGTATTGGCACATGGTTGAGGTACATCTTGGATATTTTGGCACATTAAGGGAAAGTTTGGGTATATTCTTTGAGGCATGGTATATTCCTCGAGGCACATCTTGGATGTCATGGCACATGGTTTGATGCATATCATGGTGATTTTGAGCACATGATTTGGAGGGTATTCTTGGTGATCTTGGCATGATTTTTATGTGGTTGTATCAGTTTTTATGGCAATGATATATCAGTATCAATGACAACAACATTAACAAGTTTATTCTCTTATTTAAATTTAAGGGAGGAAGGAAGGGGCAAGGAAAGGGAGTTGTAGATTCCTTCATGTTGGAGCCTATAAATTAGGGGGTTGGAGGTGGAGAATCTAGGGAGTTGTAGCTTCCTTCAGGTTGGAGCCTGTAAAAAAGGGGTTGATGCCTCCTTCCAGTTGATGATGTATAATTTTGGAAGGTGGTGCTTTCTATGAATGTAATCTTCTGATATATAAGAAAGCATTCTGCGATTTTCTCCCATTTGGGTTTCCATGCAAAATTCTTGTGTATTGTGTATTTGTGGTTATTTGTTTATGGTATCTTGAATGCAATTATAAGTGATAAATTTTTGATATATTAAATGCTTGAATATTGTGATTAAAAGTGGTAAAGAGTGCCTAATACATATTCACCCCCCTCTTAGTATTAGTGAATAATCCAACACATTTATCTTTGGAAGGTAGCTTTGACATTAATAATACCAAAGGGTATTCTTTTATAAGAAAAAGTTCCCCATTTGGTTCTGAATGTAGTTTTTATTCTATCTTCCTCAACCACCAAAACTTCAAAACTTTATTGTATCCTGAGAAATCCTCAAGTAAGGAAAACATTTAAGATCCTAATATAAGTTGCATAATCTAATACATAAATGGTACTAGTTAGTTGTGTTTTTTGGAAGCTTTATTCAAGTTCCAAAAATAAAGACACAAGCAAATTTGGCCAGTTTCATTTCTGACTGACACTAGATTGACCACCCAAGACGAATATCGAACTTAAAAGATGATTTTCACATCCAAAATCTTCTTCAAATCCTTCTATACCTGGGGATCAAGAGATGTATTTTACGTAGTTTCTATCGGAAAGGATTACTACCCTTCTTCTTAGGTATTGTATGTTGGATTATCATGTGTGTCTTGTATGTTTTGAGATTATTGTATGTCCACACAAAAACATCTTGATATGTTCTAAAAATTTTGATGCAAGCTTTTTTTCCTTGTTCTGAACATCCAATACCAAGATTCATGTTCTTGGGATTTTCTTTGGTTCCTAAGCTGATCATCTCATGAACTAAAGTAAAACTGTTAGTTTTAACATTTGATGATCATTTAAATTTGTTTTTCAAGTCAAATATTTTTTCTAGATTCACCACACCTTTGGGCATAATATGTGCTTTTGATTCAACAAGATATTCTCTATTGATTTCCAAGTTTGTTTCAAATTCCTCACCATATATAGTTGAATCCTTGAAAGTCTCTTCATTCATGAGAAGTTCAATGATCTTCTCATATCCTTCAAAAACCTTCTAGTTTTTTATGTTGTCTGGAAGTAAAGGCCTATAAAGTAGTTCAATTGAAAATCTACCTACCTCAAATTCCTTTAATTTAGCTAACCTTGAGGCAACATTAGCTAAGGAATCGATTTCTATGTTTTCAAAGTGAGGAATAACTAAAATATTGAAAGTTTTATCACTCCAGGAAACTCTCCTAGGCTGTATGTCAGAGATGCCTGGTAACTTAATCATTTTGGTAACTATTTTCTCAATAATAAGTGTGGGTTTGGATCAAGATGAATATCCTAATCTCTGGATTGTACCTTCAAGACATTCTAGATATATTCATGCAATACAAGGCCTTCAAGAGCTATTATTAGATAGGTTTGTAAAACAAATGGATAAGAAAACCAATCAGTTAACCGGAACATACATAAGCAATACATATGATGGGTCAACAAAACTAGCCAAAGATGCTTATGATTCTTACTGAACAGTCAAAAGTAAGATGACAGTTACCATGGGTCCATTAAACATAGACAAAAGAACAATTTCAACTCATATGCATAGACAAAGATAAAGGAGAGTGTGACAATAGAAAATGAAAGAAGCTTGCAGGCTTAATATATTAAAGAAAGTGTCTTTCATACAAAAATAGTAAATTATAGAACTCAAAATCGAACACTGTGTTCATCATATGTTCTTGGCTTTACAACCTTTTACAAACAGTTTCCAGATCCTATATTACTGGATCAAACTTTGCCAAATATAGAAAATCAATAATTGTCTTAAGTAGACTAGATCAATTCAACTTCTAGATTGCTCTTTAAGTTCTTCAGATTCTAGGCAGGTGTAGTAAGCCTTCCGAGGCTGCTGGATCTCATGTGGTATGAGAGGAGTCGAGCTTGACACCTGTTGACAGTCAACAGTCTTATCTCCTTGACAATAGCTAACTTTTTCTTACCTTTTCTGTCTTTTAAAACATCTCCAAAACTAAAAGAAACACTTGATAAAGATGTCATTAATTATCTTCCAATGATTGGAACCATTTTTGAGTCTTTTGAGCAAGAAAAACTTGTATTTGTGCAAAAACATAAGCTTTTTGCCTTATCAGTGCTTTCGGTAGTTAGGGAAAATGGAATTCGGGCCGATTAGCTACCGAAAGCTCTGCTTTCGGTGGCTAATGAACAATTGATATGTTCGCCTAAGACATCGAAACCTGAGATTATCAAAATTTCAAAAATACTCTTGTCTCAGCTCAAAAACGCCTCAGAGCTGATCTTTTTAGGTTTCTGTATATTGCTCAAGATTTGTGGGGTTACTGGCTGCTTCTGGTTCATTGCATTGAACTTCCACCTCTGCAAGGGTCTCAAGAGAAGCATGAGCTTGGTGTTTTGAAGCCATTTCTTTTTTCCTCAAAGCCCTGACCTTTTTGTTCAAACCCTGAGCTACTCTCCATAAGCTATTGTAGTCCTTTACAATCTTGTTTTTCTTTTTCTTCTCCTTTATGCTTTCATGGGCTAATCTTTCCAAAGCTGAATTGCTTTCTGCAAAGTTTTTTGATAGGGTTTCGTACCTAGTTTTTATTACCCTTTCAAGTACCTCTTGCGTGGCTAGCTTCTTCTTAAGTTTCTTGATTTCCTTTGATTGATTCTTCTTCACTCGTTTGCTGGATGAGGCCTCTGTAACTTGTGGCTCTTTTTATTCTTGGGGAGTAGGTGATGGAAGGTTATCATAACTTGATGTGTATATGTCCACAAAACCAGAGTTGTCACGCCCCGTGGTAAATGAATCCTCATGCCTTGTTTCCAATTGTTGCTCTTCATCTTCTAAGTCTGAGTAAGGGAGATTGAGAATGTTTTTTTTCACTGGGACTTCACTGACCTCTTCTTCCTCACTGTTAAAATTCAATTTCTTTTTCATTTTTCTCAACTTAGGGGAAGGAGAGGGTTGAATGACTGGGGTTGGAGAGATATCTCTTCTCCTTCTCTTTCCGCTTCTGGGAGTGGAGGATTTCTTGGAATGAGGACTCTTTTTTCCCTCTGGCTGAACCTCAGTCTGGAAATCATTCCAGAATAAGAAATAATTCCATTCTTTCCCCTTTCTTTGCAATATCTCACAGACCAATAGTTTTATTAAACTATGGTGGGATAATCTACCTGTAACTTGACTAGGTTTGGCCTTGACTTGATGAGCCATCTTGGATAAGCTTCAGTGGAGGAAATAGGGTAGATTAAGTGGGTTTCTACCTGTCAAATGGTTTATAAGTTTGAAATGATAAATCATCACCTTGTTGTATCGCCCTTCACAGGTTATATAAACCATTACAGCCTTGAATAACTGTTGCCATTTCTCTTCAAGGAAAGATGTAGGAATATCTTTCTTCCAAATCAAACCCCTTTGTTCTGGTTTTAAATAGGTTCTGAATTCAACATTCTTAATCACAGTGGTTTTAAACCATTTATTTATAGTCATGGGAAGATATGTAACTTCGGCTATGAGGGCTTCATCAATTTCAAATTCATCATGGTCGATGATTTCTTTATTTCCCTCGAGATTGAGAGCGAAAGCCTTTCCCACCTGTTGATTAAAGCTCCGTAATTTTTTGCAAAAATTGTAACACCCTGCATCCTTGAACATTTGACATACCTCGGGATGTGATTCCAAGTAACCGATATCGTTAAGATCCTTCCTTAGTGTCGACGTTCCTTTCTTCATTTGCCACAACGTTTTTGCACACCTGTGATTGAAGGAGTGGATTTCGGGAAGAGTTACACAGCGTAAACTTAGCGAAAATCGGCGTGAATGAGATAAAATTGAGATAACTGGGGAGAGCTTTTGAGCATGGCACTGATTGCAAGGACTACGGTGAAACGCTTGATGATGTGCAGAAGTCATGGAGAATAACTGAAATCAATGGGAAGTACATCGGCATATGACTTAATGATATAGCGATCAGGAAAGATTTGCTCATATCACAGTGAGATTAGATTTTCGGTCGTGAATGGTTCTTTCTCCATTCCTTTCGGTAGCTTGTGCTATCATGGAAACATTGAACCCATAATTTGAAATGTGTGATAGGACGTGCTTGGTATTCACCTACTTCAACGATTTCGGTGGCTAAAATGGCCCTGAATTTCTTTATTTAAGCTTCCGAAAGCTAAGGCTTTCAGTGGCTAATGAACAATCAGTATGTTCTCCTAAGCCACCGAAACCTGATATTTGAATTTGATCAAACACAAACTAAACAAACTTTTATTTAAACCTTATTACATGAGTAAAGCTTCGAAAAATGAACCTTTAAAATTTAAAAAAGTACCTTTTTTTAAAAGACTCCCTATCACCTAAAATGAAAAATCTCGATTGATTTATTTGAGGAGATAACACTGGCTCCTATTGGGGGTGAAAGCCTCCCTGTGAGGTTTCAAGAACCACATAACCAATGCCTTTCCCGAGAAAAGAAAATTTAAAACTATCTACTAGTGTTTCCATTGGGCATGGAGTGATTCTGCAGAAACAAAAAAGCTGAAAAATTAAAATTACAATGATAAGGCTCCAAAGCCTTAGAAAAAATAAAGTTTCAGAAAATGCCTGTTAACTGGGCTACCAAACATTTCTTCACCTCCTAGATTTTGCAGAATGAAGGTGTTGTTATGTTGTACTTGAGTTATCATGAAAGGACCAATCCTCAAAGAGTTAAACTTGCAGTGTTTTCCTTTATCTTGTCCGAGGGCATCCCATTTCAGAACCCAGTCACCAACCTGAAAATCATCCACCTTTGCCTTTTTGTCAAAAGTGTCCTTGATCTTCTTTTGATGAGCCTCTAATGTATCCAACAACTGTTCTCTGACCTGCTGTAGTTCTACCAAGTCAAGCATTCTTCTTACCATATCATTTGATTTAGTTTGCTCTTCCTGAAAAAATTTAGCCATTGGTAAAACTAGCTGAATAGGGAAAATGGCATCAGTACCATAGACCAGTTTGAAGGGAGAAGTTCCTATGGATTTCTTGTTAGTTTCTCTCTCTTCCCAAAGAGAAAACTTTAGTTTAGAATCCCAACTCTTTTGATTCTCCTCCAATAGCTTTCTGATGATTCTGATTAGACTCTTATTGGATGACTCTGCAAGGCCATTACCTTGAGGGTAGTAGGGATTAGAATGTACCAATTGAATGCCCATTGATTTACTCATGTCAACCAATGCATCGGCTTTGAAATATGTTGCATTATCTGTTACTAGTATTTTTGGGCAACCGAATCTGCTCATGATGTTCTCATAAAGAAATTTCATGATGACCCGATGAGTGGCATTCCTAGTGGGGATTGTCTCTATCCACTTTGTAAAATAGTCAGTGGCTACCAAGATCCATTTATGCTGACCACTAGATGAAGGATTAATCTCCCCTATAAAATCTAAACCCCATTGCTGAAAAGGACCATTCACTACAATAGGTCTCAGGGGTAGATATTTTAGTTGATGTTTTCCTATGAATCTTTGACATTTATCACAAGATTTCACAAAGGCGCACACATATGAAAACATAAAAGGCCAATAGTACCCATCCCTTAAGATCTTATGAGATGTGGTATTCCAGTAATGGTGGCCTCCACAAATACTTGAATGAAATTGATGTATAACTTCAACTAACTCTTCTTTGTCTAAACATCTTAGTAGTAAACCAGCAGGATCTTTCCAATACAAAATATTATTATAAATGCAAAATTTGATTGCTCTGAGCTTGAGGGCTCGGGCTTGAGTCATGCTAAGTTTAGGAGGAACTTCCAACTTTTTTGGAAAATGAATAATACCTGAATACCACTCACATGAAAACAAATGCTCTGCCACCTGCTGGTTGTTATGTTGTCCTTCCGCTGCTACCTCTGTCTACAAACTTGCTGAACTTTCCCCAATGAAATTTATGTCCAAAAGATCACAATTTTCTTCCGTCAAAAGCTTGGCAAGGCCTTGGCCTTTTACCAGCTTAGCGGGATTCATTTCTATGTCAAAATCGATTTTCTTTGCGACCCATTTAGCTCTCTTCCCATAAATATAAGGCTGAGTCAAAACGTCCTTCACATAGGATGAAGCAACATAGGCGATAACCTTTGCATGGAGGATATAAATTTTGAAAGCTTTTAAAGACTTAATGAGAGCATAAGCTTGTTTTTCTATAGGATCATACCTTAGTTCAACGTCTCTGAGTGTTTTGCTGAAAAATGACACTGGGTGATCAAGACTTTCATCATATTTTTGTAACAAGACTGCTGCCATCATGTCATAGGAAGCAAAGGAAAAAATATAGAAGTTTTTGGTGTAATCTGGACTGATTAGAGTGGGGGATTCCATGATAGCTTGTTTGATGTCCTGAAATGAACTTCTTGCATTGTCTGTCCACTTTATCTCAGATCCCTTTTTTAGCATAGAATTTATGTGTTTCACTAACTCAACGAAATTTGGAATAAATCTTCTGACAAAATTTATCTTACCGAGTAGAGATTGGATATCCTTCTTTGACTTTGGTATGGATAACCTATGAATTGCTTCCACTCGAGCTCGATCAATTTTCACACCTTCTGCTGAAATGATGTGGCCTAGTAGCTTGCCCTTCTTGAGAGAAAAATGGGACTTTTTGGGGTTCAATGAAATCTCGATCTGTCCGCACTTCAGAAATACTCTTTTCAGATGCTTTAGGTTCTCTTCATGACTGCTGGAATAAACTGTAATGTCATCAAGATAGATGAGGAAAAAATTGTCCTTTTCTCCCACGAAAGCTATGTCCATGTCCCTCTGAAAAGTGGCCCCGAAATTCATCAATATGAATGGCATCTTGGCGTACATGAAGGTACCCCAAGGCGTAGTAAATGCAGTTTTTTCTTGGTCATCAGGATGTACAAAAATCTGGTTATAGCCTGAGAAACCATCAAGGAAAGACACAATAGTAGCCCCTGAAATTCTTTGCAGCAAATGTTCCATATTGGGTAGGGGATAGTTGTATTTCTTTGAGCATTTATTTAGATTTCTAAAGTCAACACATAACATGATCTCACCATTTTTCTTTCTCACTATCACTAGATTTGCAATCCATTTAGAGTATCTTAAAGGGATTATGATTTTAGCATCAAGAAGATTTTTTATTTCTCTTTCAATTACAAGCAATAGGAGAGGACTGATAGGTCTCAGTTTTTGTTTGAAAGGGATGGTGTCTTTCTCAAGGGGAATCATAGTTTGAATGTCCTCAGGGTCATAGGTTTTCAGATCACTGTATTTCCAAGAAAAAACATCAGTGAATTCCTTCATAATGCTGCAATATTCAGACCTTTGATCAGTGGTTAATTCGACAAACATATTTATGAAATTAGGATGATTTTGGCTTCCTATATTGTGGTCATGGACAGCAATATCTTTCTCCTTCTTATCAAGTTTGTAGGGGACATCGTTATGATCGAAAAGCTTCTCAAGAGGCACCAAACCCCGAGGTATATAATTGTTGGGCAGTTGAACGATATCATGCCGACCCATTTTTCTTTTTAGCTTAGGCTTCTTAGATTCCTCTACATTTTGATTTTTCTGGTCAATATGCATATTAGAAAATTCATCTACCACCTGGAGAAATCTACTAATCTCATCATCATCTTCAAAAAATTTCCAATATTTAATATTGTTGGGCAGGGATGACCTATATTTGACTTGGATTTCATAATTGAGTCTAGGAGGCATGGGAGGAATAAGAATACTATCTGAAACAACAAGGGAATCAACAAGATGATTCATAGCTTTGGGTACATAAGAAATGTCAAAAATGGAAAAAGAGTCCCTGATTTTCCATAGCTCATCTCTGTAGGCTATCAATCTGACATGTTTTGCTTGGAAAGTACTGTTTACTTGCTGTATGATGAGATCCACGTATCCAAACACCTTTAATCCTTTAATTCCCATATCCTTGGTAGAATTTAATCCCAATAGCAAAGCCTCATACTCTGCTATATTGTTAGTAGTTTTGAAATCAAGCTTAAAAGACAAATGCATAGCCTCCTTCGAAGGAGAAATGAAAACTACACCTACACCAACTGAGTCTTTGGTACTGGCACCAAAGAACATGGTCCACACAGGAATACACTCTTCATCAGTCTGCTGATAAGTAGGCTTTATGAGCTGCAAAGGAGCTGGCTGAGAATCATCTATTTGAAGAATGAACGAGACAAAGTCTATGTCTAAACAATAAATATGATGATTTACGAAATTTTTCCCATCACTAATGATGTAGGCCAGCTGATTCTCTCTGTAAAGTCTCTTTAGATCTCCTCCAAACACCAGGACTATGGCATACGAAAGATCCATATGCAAGGTACCCTCTAGTATTTTTCTCCATGAACGTGACAAGAGGAGGCCGAACTTGGGTGGGATATCAACCACTACAACGTACATTACCATGTTTCTCATTGGCAATTGGGCAAGGTTTATAACAAGGTCTTTTATCAGGCCAAGGCATCTGACTTTCCTAGAGTCAAAAGAGAAGAGATTATGATAAGGCTTTGTGACGTCAAGCCCAAGTTCATCCATCACTGCTTTAGGCATAAGATTGTGTGACACTCTCGAATCAAGCAAGCAGTTGTGAAGGATCATGTCATGGATATTTAGGAATATGTAGAAGGGTGGAAAAGAGTCATCTCAATCTTCTACCATAGGTCCTATAGTCACTTTTGGCTTGTCATCTTGTAGTTTTACTTAATCAAAAGCTGGAGGAGTCTTCGGTTCAAGGGACTTCAGGATAGCAGAATTGAAAATGTAATTCTTCATAAGTTCAATCAATGGCATATGTATTTTTACTTTCTGAATTTTTGATTCGAAATTGAAAGAGTATGATAATCTATCAGAAGTTTTTACCTCATTAGGAGGATCTCTGAGGATGACTTTCTCTTTGTCTTGGGGTTGCAATTGCTTCTGCTGATGTTTTGTAGGAGTGGAGGTCTGCTTTGCAGAAGTAGTAGGCTGCTTGGCAACAACTTCTTTCTTCTTCTCGGGAGCAGCAAGCAATGGCTTTGGAGCAACAGTCTTAGATCTTAAATTATAACCTGGCTGATCATTTGTCTGATAAAAAGATTCTTTAATGCTTGAATCATGAATCTCTTCGTCCATTTGGGCTTCCTTATAATCCACTTGTGTCAAAAAGGAGGAATCATTTTCATCCCCAAAGCAATTGATGCCATCTTCTTCTTCAACTTTGTCATGAGGTATCTCTTGTTCTTCTTCTATCATTGCATTTTGGAAGGGGGCCTTGATTCTTTGATCATCAGCTGCATTCTTGTCTCTCTGAAGGAGATGGACCTGTTGGTTGTTCCTTCTGTAAGGGAATGCATTGGGATTCTTGGGAGCATAAGCATTAGTCTCTTTAATTCTTGCTGGCTGCTGACTTGGAATTTTAAATTTTGACATTTCCGAGGTCAAGTTATCCAACATCTTGGCCATCTTTTCCATTTTGGTATTTGTAGAAGAAGGGGGGGTCAGAAGAAGACTTCTTTCTCTCAAATTTTCCTTTAAGTTTCTGAGATGCCATAATATTAGATTCAACCTCAAGAGCAACATCTTGCATTAAAGCGAGTGTGGCTGATCTTCTTTCTCTAATGATTAAGAAAAATTCTAGATCAAAGGCAGAAGAGTAAGTGATCTTTGCTGATGCATCAGTTGGCTTGATCTCTGCAGGGATCTTGCCGAACATCTTATTGAATCTTTTGGTGAAGTATGAGACTGACTCCCCATTTTCTCTTCTTAGATTTCCGAATTTAGAGATGTGATACAAGAGATCTTTTATTTATCCCCAGTGTTTCAAAAACACCTCATCTAACTACTCAATACCTACCACTGAATTTGCCGGTAGTTCCTTGAACCACTTCCTGGCTTGGCCATCCAAGCTCTGCACAAAAATTCTGGTCCAAACATCTTCTTCTGAAATGTTAATGTTCTCAGCATAAGCATAAAAAGCTTCTATATGTTCTTCAATAGTATAATCCCCGGATCCAGTAAAGTTCGACATATATTTCTGATAATCTCTTATTGTCATGGATGATAAGGGATTGGGAAACACAAGAGGGGCATACCTATTTGCTAAGATTTTTTCCATCTTTGTCAAAGGAACAACCATGGAAATCTTGGGGGATGATGCAGAGGAAGAAACTTCAGAAGATGAAGGTTGAGATGGGATAGGTGAGCCTATAAACAATGGTTGTCTTACTTCACCGAAGTAAGAAGGAGAAACACTGGTAGGATGACTACCTTGGGAAAAATTTCCTGAATAAGGTGGAAAATAAGAGGCTCTGTAAAACTGACCAAGAAGTAAGGCTAAGTTTTGTTCACCCTTAGAGGAAAGATCTTGTAAAATATCTTCAAGAACGGGCAGACTGGTATGAGTATGGAATACACCCTCTATAGGCTTAGTTGGTGAAGAATTCAAAGAAGAGGAAGAGTCCTTTTGCTGAGGGGATCCTACAACTTCTTCTCTCAAATTGGATGTAATAACATGCTCAGAAATAGAATCTATAACATCAGAGGAAATTGAAGGCTCCTCACCCTTCAAACTTTCTGACACAATTTCAATTTTCTAAGAACTAGAAGTTCCAGTAGAAGGGGATTTGACAAGAGGTTCTTTAGATATAATAGAAGAAGTGTCTATTGAAATACCTGGATTAGATGCTCTTGCAGATCTAGAAGTTTGTCTTTGCAAATATTTTCCCCTTTTGATGATCTTCTCAGGATCTGGAATTAGTGCTGCCAGTGGTCTTTCTTGGTTAGCCCTGGTGTGAGCTCTTCTCGGAGCCACTTCGTTCCAATGGAGTCGTCAGATAGATGGTTACAACCCAAAAAAGTGTCCAAACTTTGTCTATCATCAAAGTTGGATCTTGTCATCTCCCAGGGAAGTTGAGCTTCAGTCTCTTCTCCACGGCAATGGCGCCAATTTGTTATCACTCTAGGAAACTCTCCTAGGCTGTATGTCAGAGATGCCTGGTAACTTAATCTTTTTGGTGACTATTTTCTCAATAATAAGTGTGGGTTTGGATCAAGATGAATATCCTAATCTCTGGATTGTACCTTCAAGACAGTCTAACTATATTCATGCAATACAAGGCCTTCAAGAGCTATTATCAGATAGGTTTGTAAAACAAATGGATAAGAAAACTAATCAGTTAACCAGAACATACATAAGAAATATATATGATGGGTTAAAAAACTACCCAAAGATGCTTATGATTCTTGCTTAACAGTCAAAAGTAAGATGACAGTTACCATGGGACCATTAAACATAGACAAAAGAACAATTTCAACTCATATGCATAGACAAAGATGGAGAGTCTGACAATAGAAAATGAAAGAATCTTGCAGGCTTAATATATTAAAGAAAGTGTCTTTCATACAAAAATAGTAGATTATAGAACTCAAAATCGAACCCCCTGTTCATCATATGTTCTTGGCTTTATAGCCTTTTACAAACAGTTTCCAGATCCTATATTATTTTATCAAACTTTGCCAAATATAGAAAATCAATAATTGTCTTAAGTAGACTAGATCAATTCAACTTCTAGATTGCTCTTTAAGTTCTTCAGATTCTAGGCAGGTGTAGTAAGCCTTCTGAGGCTGCTGGATCTCATGTGATATGGGAGGAGTCAAGCTTGACACCTGTTAACAGTCAACAGTCTTATCTCCTTTACAATAGTTAACTGTTACTTGCCTTTTCTGTCTTTTAAAACATCTCCAAAACCAAAAAAAACACTTGATAAAGATGTCATTAATTATTTTCCAACGATTGGAACCATTTTCGAGTCTTTTGAGCAAGAAAAACTTGGATATGTGCAAAAACATTAGCTTTCTGCCTTATAAGTGCTTTCGGTAGTTAGGGAAAATGGAATTCGGGCTTATTAGCTACCGAAAGCTCTGCTTTCGGTGGCTAATGAACAATCAATATGTTTGCCTAAGCCACCGAAACCTGAGATTATCAAAATTTCAAAAATACTCTTGCCTCAGCTCAAAAATGCCTCAGGGATGATCTTTTTAGGTTTCTGTATATTACT
The DNA here is from genome assembly GCA_009831015.1 of Picea engelmannii. Classification (NCBI taxonomy): domain Eukaryota; kingdom Viridiplantae; phylum Streptophyta; class Pinopsida; order Pinales; family Pinaceae; genus Picea; species Picea engelmannii. The sequence goes on along the minus strand of ML808694.1, from coordinate 626,083 downwards.
CAAGATTTGTGGGGTTACTTGCTTCTTCTGGTTCATTGCATTGAACTTCCACCTCTACAAGGGTCTCAAGAGAAGCATGAGCTTGGTGTTTTGGAGCCATTGCTTTTTTCCTCAAAGCCCTGGCCTTTTTATTCAAACCCTGGGCTACTCTCCATAAGCTGTTGTAGTCCTTTACAATCTTGTTTTTCTTTTTCTTCTCCTTTATGCTTTCATGGGCTAGTATTTCCAAAGCTGAATTGCTTTCTGCAAAGTTTTTTGATAGGGTTTCATACCTGGTTTTTATTACCCTTTCAAGTACCTCTTTCTTGACTAGCTTCTTCTTAAGTTTCTTGATTTCCTTTGATTTATTCTTCTTCACTCGTTTGATGGATGAGGCCTCTACAACTTGTGGCTCTTTTTATTCTTGGGGAGTAGGTGATGGAAGGTTCTCATAATTTGCTATGTATATGTCCATAAAAACAGAGTTGTCACGCCATGTGGTAACTGAATCCTCATGCCCTGTTTCCAATTGCTGCTCTTTATCTTCTGAGTCTAAGAAAGGGAGATTGAGAACGTTTTTGTTCACTGGGACTTCACTAAACTCTTCTTCCTCACTGTTAAAATTCAATTTCTTTTTTTTTTCTCAACTTAGGGGAAGGAGAGGGTTGAATGACTGGGGTTGGAGAGACAACTCTTCTCCTTCTCTTTCCGCTTCTGGGAGTGGAGGATTTCTTGGAATGAGGAATCTTTTTTCCCTTTGGCTGAACCTCAGTCTGGAAATCATTCCAGAATAAGAAATAATTCCATTCTTCCCCTTTCTTTGAAACAACTCACAGACCAACAGTTTGATTAAATTATGGTGGGATAATCTACATGCAACTTGACTAGGTTTGGCCTTGACTTGATGGGCCATCTTGGATAAGCTTCGGTGGAGGAAATAGGGTAGATCAAGTGGGTTTTAACCTATCAAATGGTTTATAAGTTTGAAATGATAAATCATCACCTTGTTGTATCACCCTTCACAGGTTATATAAACCATTATAACCTTGAAAAACTACTGCCATTTCTCTTCAAGGAAAGATGCAGGAATATCTTTCTTCCAAATCAAACCCCTGTGTTCTGGTTTTAAATAGGTCATGAATTCAACATTCTTAATCACAATGATTTTAAACCATTTCTCTCCAGTCATGGGAAGCTTTGTAACTTCGACTATGATGGCTTCATCAATTTGGAATTCATCCTGACCGATGATTGCTTTCTTTCCCTCGAAATTGAGAGCGAAAGCCTCTGCCACCTATTGATGAAATCTCTGTAATTTTTTGCAAAAATTGTAACACACTACATCCTTGAACATTTGACATACCTAGGGATGTGATTCCAAGTAACCGATATCGTTAATCTCCTTCCTCAGTGTCGACGTTCCTTTCTTCATTTGCCACGATTTTTTCACACACCTGTGATTGAAGGAGTGGATTTTGGGAAGAGTTACACAACGTAAACTTAGAAAAAATCGACTCGGCTGAGATAAAATTGAGATAACTGGGGAGAGATTTTGAACGTGGCACTTATTGCAAGGAGTGCGGTGAAATGGTTGATGATGTGCATAAGTCATGGAGAATAACTGAAATCAACGGGAAGTACATCGGAGTATGACTTAATGATATAGCGATCAGGAAATATTCGCTCATATCACAGTGAGATCAGTTTTCTAGTCGTGAACGGTTCTTTCTCCAGTCCTTTCGGCGGCTTGTGCAATCATGGAAACGTCGAACCCATCATTTGAAATGTGTGATAAGACGTGCTTGGTCTTCACCTGCTTCAACAATTTCGGTGGCTAAAATGGCCTTGGATTTCTTTATTTAAGCTTCCGAAAGCTAAGGCTTTCGGTGGCTAATGAACAATCGGTATGTTCGCCTAAGCCACTGAAACTTCATATTTGAATTTGATCAAACACAAACTAAACGAAATTTTATTTAAACCTTATTACATGAGTAAAGCTTCGAAAAATGAACCTTTAAAATTTAAAAAAGTACCTTTTTTAAAAAGACTCCCTGTCACCTAAAATGAAAAATCTCGATTGATTTATTTGAGGAGATAACAGAAAGCACCAAAGCTATGAATCAACCTACATAATTCTTGTTGGTAATTATTAAGGTGTGGGGAGTCACAGTGTGTGGTGTTTTTTATCTTCTCTACAATTATTACAATTATTTATGAATCCCCGAAGACTTTAATTTTTTTTTCAAATCAATCTTTTTTAGACCCTATACAAGAGCTTCATATTTGGCTGTATTGTTAGAACAATTAAATTCTAATATACATGAAATGAACCTATGCTTACCTAAGGATATATTAAAAAACATCCAATGCCAACTCCAACTCCAACTCCCACTTGACATTTGGAACCATTGAAGAGTAATGTCCATATTTTAGGGAAAGTTTTAAGATCAACTTTCTTTCCATTATTAGTCCTTGCCATAGGCATAGAGGGACTATAGCGATCGATAAAGCGTTGACTACATATTAGTTTGTCCTTTGACTGGAGATATTTGCACAACACCTATTGTTGGAGCTATGGAATTAAAAGCATATATTTTTATATATTAAAAAATAACATATATGTACTGATCTGATTGGCTAAGAGATTGGAGGTCTTATTGTCGACTTCGTTATTCCCAATGAAGTATATGGCAACATATCCAAACTTTTTTATAGTAGATAGTATGTTTTAATCATATATTTTTCCTGTATATTGCTTGAAGGTCGATTAATGCTACCATTAGTTCGAATGTTTGTATTAGCATTTTCTGCTACCTGAATATATCCGTCAGTTTTGATATGTACTAAGCATATTGAAATGTTTTCATATCCAAGCTTTGTATATTTCTTGAAATTTATTGACAATTATTCTGAGACGCCTCAATAGGCCTGAAAATGTAAATGTTTACATGATGCGACATTCTCCAACACCCCTGACAGCTTAAATGTTTGCATACTGCGAGGTCCTTAGACAGCCTGAGAGTCTTAAATGTTTATGTAAATATAGTTCTCAGAGTACATGCCAATTCAATAGCCATTGTATGTTTCATCCTTGATCTGCCATTGAAGCTACATAGATTGTTTACTAGTTCGGTGACTGCTTCTTCTTTGCTAGTTTGTTGGGTGTTTCCATTGTATGTTTCATCCTCGTAATCGTTGAAGCTAGATACTTTTTTTACTAGTTCTGTAAGTGGTTCTTCTTCACTGGTTTCTCGGTTGTTGTTTTTTGTTATTTCGCTCACGATTCGACCTGCACTTCTGCATTTCATCGTTTCAGAGTAAGTTTCGATGCCATAGTTTCATTTTGTATTCCTTTTTTGTTGTTTAGTGTTCGCACTTTGCAAGTAAGAATGTTTTCTTATTTGTAGTTGCATGTTCCTTTTATGTTTCCGATTCCTTTTCTGCTTCAGCTGCAGTTTGGTAATCATTGGGGATACATACATTTTTCACTAGGTCGGTGGCTTTTGCTGGTTCGTTGGTTCCTGGGTTGTTGGTTCTGTTTGTTTGCCTGGGGTTTACGCTTTGGGGCCCTGGGGGTGTAGTTTGACCTCTTCGTGCTTTCTCGTTGGTTTGGTCTTTCTTGGTTTCTTTTCTTTGCTTCAACCTTGTAGGGTTGGGGTGCAACAACGGTGGTTGGAGCTTTTCTTTTTTCTTTTTTTTTGGATTGTTATTGTTTTTTTGGGGCGCTTAACGGTGTTCAACCCCTGCAGCCACCATTCAATCTGCAGTTGGGTTATTTTACATTTTTGTAGAGGTCGTTATCTGTATTTCTATGAGATTTTCCTAGTGCTCGAGTCCTGCCATGAAAGAAAATAGTTGCATACAAAATTGTTGGAGGATTACATGTGAAGTTACAATATCCGTTGTTTTTTTGTTGGGATAAAGCATATGTATGCAACCTACATTTATAGACCATGTATGGTCAGATGTGCGGATATGACATGACATGTTCTTTGTCCTATACATAGACTAGTGTGCACACGATACAATTTGTGTTGTGCTTGAGATATGATATGTGCAACAAAGATTCTTCAAGATTATATCTTCATGTCTGGAAGCATGTCTGGGTAGTTTGCCATGGAAAACTGAGAACTTGTAACGTGGTCACAACATTCTATGTAGAGGATAAAGAACATGGTTAAAGGGCATATCTGGATGAATTTTCAGAGAAAACCAGAAATCGTTTAGCTGTGGCCATGCAATTGCGTGATATTTTATGCCTTGTAATATATTTTGGCTAGGGAAAAAAGAGATAGACGTTTACACTCATGGATAGAGAAGAGAAAAGGTTCATGTTTCTACCTTTGTAAACTGTTCGTTGAGTCAGTTTTGCTGTATCTACATATTTCTTGTTCTCCAGTGAATACCAGCTTCCATTGATGTACATTGAATTTTGTGGGTTCCCACATTAAAATAAACAGAGTAGCTGGAGAAAAGGAGGGAGTCTTGACTGCATCGATTGAAGAGGATATAGAAAGGTGCATGCTTGTACTGTTGTTTCCTATTGCACTTTTTTGTATTTCATTTATGGTCTGTATATGTGTTAAACTAGTTGCGTGCCTTCCTACATGGGTAAGTTATCTTGGTTACATATGTTCCTTCCTGCATACTAAGCTAGTTTATGTCTGTTGTGTTTGTGTTGCATCGTTGCATTTAAAGAAACATAATCGCTGAACATGATGAAGGACTCTTTGGTGGGTAAATAGACCTTTTTATTTTTCTTTTAGATGTCTGTTTTCATACTAACTTACCTTCGTCTTGATTGCATCTTTGGCATTGCTGCCTTGGACAAAACAGGTTGCTTGGACAAGGAGATGAATTCTTCTGTGCAACAACAAAGGGTTCTATGGTACAATCTTCTAAAAGGTATACCAAGTGTACCGGTAAATTAAATATACAAACCAGGAGGGAGCATATAATATTAGACTTGAAAAAGATGAATTCGCAGTAATGGGCCTTTCTACGCTCCCTGTTTCTACTTTTTCCATTTTCTATTATCCATTTTGTTTTCTAATTCATTTGCTTAGTGTGGTTTCTAAAAATTCCCTCGTGTGCCGGTTGGTGGGCTAACAGACTGACATATGTGGTCCTTCTTCTACCTTATTCCATAGTTACCCACTTTATCGATTGCGACTGCCAGGTTGGCAGGTTTAAGATTTCTCCCCTAGCTTCCGAGGGTCCGCGATATACAGATTGGCCATGGTGACCCGCGGTCACTCCCTGTTTACTGTTAAAAATTTCTTCAGTTAAAAAATTAAGATACTTACAATTTTACAGTTATTTGGTCCTTCTGATGGACAATATACAATGCATATATTTGTTTACTCATGATGTTCATTTGCACATGCTTGCATCAGAAAAATTTGGACTAGTGAGATAGCCATGAGCAGTCAATCATCCCAGACATTAGCAGACCAACAAGGCCAAAGGTAAAGATGCATACACTGTGCTCTTACTATGTTTACTAAACAAATTTCATGGGCTATATATTCATCTATGGCATGGAGGATATGCTGATGCCATTTGCAATAAATGGTTTCTAGCTTGCAAGAAGTATCAACAAGTACAAGCGAAACGTTGAACGTGCTGCATGTTTCGCAGACCAAGAGGTGTGGTTGCGAAACTGTGGCTCCACAGTTCATCAGTACTATTTTTGTACTTGTAGCACACTACCATTCACTTTAGTTTTCTTGTTCGAAAAATGTCATCGGGTCTAGAGTTGTGACATCCAAAGTACTATCAATAGAGGGCTTGAACAACCGCCAAACTAGACAGCTGTTCGTCGGGGAGATAATGGTTGTCTATACCACCTACTTGGACAAGGCAAACAAAAGTAGATCCATTATGCTTGCTGATATGATAGACAAGGATGCCATGATGACAGTCACACTGACTGTTCCTCCACAACTTGTCCAGAAACATGCAGAAAAGATATTGCCGCGTAATGGGATATCCATTACAAATTTTAATGTATTGCCCAAAAAAGTATATGACCGTGGTGATTGCGATCGAATTATTTTTCTCAATGAAACAAGTATTGTGGAAAAAATTCCTGCTATTTTTTTTTCTTCAGAATATCACTTCCTCCCAGACTCGACTATTAGGCAGCTTGCACAGAGCACTAATATTTACCCAATCAGAACGATTGGGGCTGCTGTGACACTGGTGAGAAAATTTGGGTCACAACACATTCTCCATATAAAGGATGGAGAGTTGGACAATGAAAAGGAAATGGTACCTCTTTTCATATTCAGTTTTTTTCTTAACTTTTGCATCTGCATATATGTCGGATAAGTTACACAAATATTGCACTGTTCCATGTTGCAACTGCAATTGCTCGATACATATTCAAATTGTTTTCGTCAATGGAACACCAATTGCATAGAGGGAATATTCCACTTATGATGTTCAAAAATATAACAAAGAAGAAGGATGCTAGAGAAAGGATCTTTCAGACAACCCAGACAACATTTGTAATAGAGTTGCGAGTAGATATAGTAGAGGAACTGGAGAAACTAGCCAACTCTACAATTGTTGTGCATATACATCCACAAAATCATCCTCACTTTGCTTATAGAAATAGCCTTCTACAAATTTTTGCACCTATTTACTTTTTCTTTTTTGTTTTACAAGGGAGGGGGGGATGCAGTTGTGTATTATATTGTTCAATGTATTAATCCCTTTGCTCGCATTTCTAGGTTGAAGGTCTTTTAGTTGCAACCAATGTGTACTCGACCCCCTTTGAGCCTGTATGTGCAAAATGCCATTCTGCTACTTCTGCTTCCACTTTGATAAATGATGATACGATTGATTGTCTACGATGTGATGAAAAATGTCCATATATTTATGGACATTGCGTCAATGGTGTTATCCGAACCGTGGGCAACACAACTGTGCAGTGTTCAGTTAGGCATCCTCTGTTACAAAATGTGCTTCCTGAATTGGTAGAGTTGTCGTATGAAATGTATTTACACAAAAAGGCAAGCAATGTCTATATGTCGTGGAAACTTCGGATACAAAGAAAATTCACCTTAAATGAGGACAATGCAATTTTGTATATCGGCTGAAGGAGGGCAAAAAAAAAAATTAAATCAAACTTTGGGAGGAAACGAAAATACCTCATGTCTCTCTGTAATATTTGTTCAACATCCAGATGAATGTTCATTTCAAGAGAAAAGGAATGTGCCGACATATTTTCTTTGTATATCAAATTGTTTGGTGCAAAGGTCGATGGGTTCTGCTCAATGGAACCTTCTGAGAACTTTCTTCTATGCTGTTTAAACTATGGTTGGTTCTTGGTTATCTAGTTTGTATGTCAATTTGTATACCGTGGAACTCCAACTCTTCTTTGGAGGATATAGAACAATATAGTTGAATTTTTTTGGCCAGCTGGCACCCAGATCCGCCTGATAATTTCTATTGCGCTGGACGCAAATGTACTATTTGACTTGTTTTGGAAAATTTCCTTGATCGATGAACTTGGTCAAATTATTGTAGTGAAATAATTTGAAATCAACGAATATATAGTGTGTGAAGTGAAATTGTCCTATCATACCAACAGGAGGCTCTTAAAATTCAAATTGATCGTTGTTTTCACAATTTTTTCTTATTCGATGAACTTGGTAAAATTAATATCCTGGAATAATTTGAAATCAACGAATATATACTGTGTGGAGTGAAATTGTGCTATCGTATGAACAAGAGAGCCTTAAACTTCAAATTGGTCCTTGTTATGCTTGCGGTGATACAATTTTACAAAACAATTCATTTGTTTCCTTCATTTTAAAAAAATAAGCGATTTAACATCCTTTAATAATTTAATGTAATTCACTTGTACAATAACAATAGTTAATATTAATATTTTAGTATCTGAAAATAATGTTTTTAGCTGAAGTTAGATATGATGAGCATTGCTAAACAATTGCAATCTTGAACCCGCCAGACCTGGAATCCGAAAATCCACCTGTCGATTTGTATATCGCGGAAGTCTGGGTGATATTTGCAGGACACCGAACAAAAGAGGTTCAAATTTCATCCCGCTGGACCGAGAACCCGCGATCCAAAAAGTGCCCAAGTATGGAACGAGGAATCCACATATGCTCTATAAAATCTCTTGTCCATACTTTCTAAAAGTACATGTTTACTATGTATTGCTCGTTTGTCGTAAAACTTTTATACCAGTCGACCGACCAGATTGTACAATCTTTCTCACTTAATTAAATTCTGCAATAGAAAAAATTATTATTAATAATTTAGTATTGAAAATCATGTTTTTAGATATGTTAGATAGTTGATAGGGATTAGTATTTGTAAACAATGGAAGACTTGAACCCGCCAGCCCTCAAGTCCATTTGTCAATTTGTATACTGTAGAACTCCGAGGGCTATTCGGAGGACAAGGAACAATGAAAATTGCAATGTTGAGCGATGCAGCCCACAGGTCCATTTGTCAATTTGTAAATCGCGGAGATGTGCCTGGTGTTTGTACATCGCGGAACAATAGAGGCCCAATTTTTAGCCCGCGAGCCCCACAGACCCGATCAAAAAAAATCACTAGATATGAAATTCATATCGGATTGCTACGGGACAATACAAATGCATTGTTCAACCAACTAGCCCGAGTCCACCTGTCCACTTGTATATCGCGGAAGTCTGGGTGCTATTTGTAGGAGACGGAACAATGGAGACTCTATTGTCGGCCCACCAGGCCGCGAACCAAAAATTGCCTAGGTATGGAGTGAGGGATTTGCATATGCTGTATAAAATCTCATTCCATAGTTTATATAGAGACAATGTCCACAAGTTCGCATGTCAACTTGTATATCACAGAAGTCTAGGTGCTATTTGTAGGACACATAACAATAGATACTTAATTTTCAGCCTGCTAGTTCGTGAAACCGCGATCCAAAAAGTGCCCAAGTATGGAATGAGGGATCCGCATATGTTCTAGAACAATGTTTTTGTACAACGCGGAACAATAGACGCCCAATTTTCAGTCCGCCAGCCCCAGAGCTCTCGATAAAAAAAATTCCCTAAATATGAAATTCATACGGGATCTCCACATATGTTGTATAAAATCTCATTCCATACTTTATTTAGAGACTATGTCCACAATTCTTCATGTCAATTTGTATATTGCGAAAGTCCAGGTGCTATTTGTGGGACACGAAATAATAGATACTTAATTTTCAGCCTGTCAAGTTGCGAACCCGCGATCCAAAAAGTGCCGAAGTATGGAATGAGGGATCCACATATGTTCTAAAAAAATGTGTTTGTAAAGCATGGAACAATAGATGCCCAATTTCCAGCTCACCAACCCCAGATCCCCCGATAAAAAAAAACACTAAATTTGAAATTCATACGGGATCGCTACGGGACAATAAAAGTGCAATGTTCAGCCAACCAACTCGAGTCCACCAATCAATTTGTATATCGTGGAAATCAGGGTGCTATTTGTAGGAGACATAACAATAGAGACTCTATTTTCGGCGCGCGAACCCACTATCCAAAAACTGCCTAAGTATGGAATGAGGGATCCGCATATGCTATATAAAATCTCATTTCATACTTTATATAGAGACTATGTCCAAAATTACACAATTCCGCGTGTGAATTTGTATATCGCAGAAGTCTAGGTGCCATTTGTAGGACACAAAAGTCTAGGTGCTATTTGTAGGACACAGAACAATAGATACTTAATTTTCAACCCGCCAGGTCGAGAACCCGCGATCCAAAAAGTGCCCAAGTATGGAATAAGGGATCCGCATATGTTCTAGAACACTATCAGTTTGTATATCATGGAAGTCTGGGTGTTATTTGTAGGAGACAAAACAATAGAGACTCTCTTTTCGGCCTGCCAGACCGTGAGCCCGCGATCCAAAAATTGCCTAAGTATGGAATGAGGGATCCGCATATGTTGTATAAAATCTCATTCCATACTTTATATAGAAACTGTCCACAAGAACGCGTGTGAATTTGTATATCACGGAACTGTAGGTGCTATTTGTAGGACACATAACAATAGATACTTAATTTTCAGCCTGCTAGGCCGTGAACCCGTGATCAAATGCAATGTTCAACCAAGCAGCCTGTAGGTCCTCCTGTCAATTTGTATACTGTGGAAATCTAGGTGCTATTTGTAGGACACATAACAATAGAGACTCTTTTTTCAGCCTGCGAGGCCGCCAACCCATGATCAAAAAACTGTCTAAGTATGGAATGACTCTTTTTTATATGGCTCGTTTGTCGAAATACTTTTATATCACTCGACCGACCAGATTGTGCAAACTTTCTCGTATAATTAAATTATGCAATATAAATATTTAACAGTAATAATTTAGCGCAGGTCAAGTTCTAAATTTGTATATCACAGAATTGTCACTGCTATTTGTAGAGCAAGGAATAATAGATGCCCAATTTTTTGCCCACCATCTCGAGAACCCTCGATCCAAAAAAGTGGCTAATTATGGAATTAACACAGAATCGCTAAGGACCAAAAAAATGAAATGTTGAACCAACCAACCCGCAAGTCCACCTGTTAATTTGTATATCGTGGAAGTGTAGGTGCTATTTGTAGGACACGAAACAAATAGAGGCTCAATTTTCATCCTGTCAGGCCAAGAACCATCAGTCATTCACATGCCCTGGGTGTATCTTCGTCCGACTTCTTTTCATACTTTGGTATTTATTTGAATCGGTTTCGCCATTGCTTCTACCTTCATACTTGTTTCCAGATACACAATAATTAATATTTAATGCTAGTAGCCATCCTGCACCAACTGTTAAAACTGTCATTAATGTCCGGAAGTCCAGAGAAGATTTTTCATTAGTACGAATTAAAATAAGATTTGCCCAGAAGCATGTTATCCTTTCCAAGTATTCATTTCAAAGGCCACACAATATTTTTTTTTTGTGCGCCAACGGGTTGGTGCTTTTAAGAAATTTCAGATTCTTAATCTCTTTTTGCCATCACTGCCACATTTGCACTTTTTTTCTAATTGTGCAATTAGTGAGCTGTGATGGTCACAACTCATTCCACACAAACCCTGGAAATTTTCATTGATTAGCGAAAGGCTCAAGGAGATATTCCATTAATATGCATTAAACCATAATTTGCGGAGGCTTATATTATCCCTCCCCGATTTTCATTTCAAACATCATCTCGACCAAACGAAAATTCTAAATAACTTCTGGCAACATTTCTCTCCACACACAGTAAACACATTGGGGCATAATGGCCAGAGGTTCCACTATTCCAGGGCATATTGTTACTATTCATCTCCCTCCGCCCAGTAGCAAAAAACCAGATGGTCCCTTGGTACACCGAGAGATATAATTCAAGCCAAAAAATTCCATCGAAACCCTGGCTGGTCATAGAACCTACCAAGTTGCAGTCATTGCTATCGCATAAGTTGATGCCATGAATTCTAAGATGAAAGAAGATGATCTGATGGATGATGATATGGAAATGGATGATGGAAATGCAAAGAATCTTCCCACTCCTATGCCCAAATTGAAATCAACCATAATGAACAGACCTTCCCGGCTCAGTGATCACAATCATGACAACACCAAAAGGAGTTTCAGAAAAGAAACTGACGGTGAACGCAATAGACACTTTGCACCGCGAAAGTAAGAATTCCAGAGTTCCAAGTTAGTCCGTTCTGGGGGGAAGAGTTTCAGTGTAAAGAAATGATATTTCAACCAAAAAAATATTGTTTAACATTTTCGGGCATCAGGTCCAAAAATCTCGCTCCTGCCACGCATTTTCCTACTAGTCATCTCCTTCTGCCCAGAATGGAATAATTTGGGCCTCTGCAATTGCACGTGCAATCTGTGCTACTGAATCATTTTGGACTATGTAGAGGTGGTTTCCGCTAAGGGCTATTCCACTTGCCCTGCAACCATTTTCGTCTTCTTTCTGAGGAAAAGCTTATGAAAAATATCAATTTCAGCAGAGGATGATTCATCGACGAGAAAAATCCAAGGATCTTGCATACTATAGAACCCATGCCCGTGTTTTTTGCAGATACCTTCAATGTTTTGGCCCGAAGAACTGGGTCCAATTTCTAAGCATAGATGTACAGTACTTAGTGTTTTTCTTATTTTTTTATTTTAAATGGATTTGCTATTAAAAAAATTTTGCCTTGCACTCTTCGTTTTTGCCTCTTTTATGGGTTCAACGCATTTTATAATTGGCATGGTTCGGTGCTCTCGTACTTCTTTGATCTTTTGTTTACTAATACCAATGTACAATGTTGCAGCAAAATCGTTGTTCTTGTTTCTAGACATGCAATTATTAAGTTTTAATGCTAACAACCAATAATGCAATAAGTTTAATACTGGAGTTAATATGTTGCATTGATGGTAGAATGTATGAAGAACACAGTTACACGCACACGCTCCAATAAAATCTAATCTTCTACAAAGCATTTGCTGGCAATTAGTAGAAAAGGAAATTTAGTGGTTAGGTTGATATGTTACAGTCATGGAATAATGTATCAAGAACATAGCTGCAGGCATACATTGCAATAAAATGTAATCTTCAACAATGAATTTGCTGACAATTAGTAGATCATGGTTTTGCAATGATGGCGCTTCTTTGAAACCAATTTGCACTTATGAAAATTGCCTTCCGCCTTGTTGGATTACTGAGAGGGGGGGTGAATCAATAATAGCGTAATTATAATCCTTTTTCTTCAAATGTTATATCAATATAGAATTATTATCCAATAATGAGCAGTAAGAAATAAACAATCACACACATACACAATACACCAGTGTTTTACGTGGAAACCCAAATCGTGAGAAAACCACATAATGCTTTTTCTTATATGTCTTGAAGAATTACATTCATTGGAAGCACCAACTTCCTTTGTTTTCCAGTTGCAACTGGAAGGAGTCTCCAACCCCCTAGTTTCTTAGGCTACAACCTAAGGGAAGCTCCAAATACCCAATTCTCTGGCTACAACCAGAAGAAGGCTACAATCCCCAATGTTCTTCGGCTACAACCAGAAGGTGGCTACAACCACCTGTCCTTGCCTCGTCCTGCCACCCTGAATAGAAGTAGAATGATGGAACTACTGTCACACTATCACTGTGAGATATACCGCTGTAAACCTGTACCAATAAATTTGAACCATGCATCAACCTGTACCTCAACCTGTAATCAACCTGTACCATAAACAAGTGCATCAACCATGCACCAACCTGTAATCAACCTGT
>ML808694.1:601146-611464 GCA_009831015.1 Picea engelmannii | reverse complement strand
ATCACTTCACTTTATTATTTACCTTTTAAAATCTCTTAAACCACTTTGACTACTTTGACCTTTTGGGGCTTCTAGATGACATATGAGGGTCCTCCAACTTCGTAAGGCCATAACTCTCAAACCATGAGGAGTTATGTGAAGTTATACATACCAAAAAAAATTACATGACATGTACTATCCATATAGAATATTATTATTTGAAAATCTATCATAACTCATACCATTACCCATCAAACAAACTTGGTTCCATTACCCAAACCTAGGGTCTCCAACTTCTCATGGCCATAACTCTCTAACCGTGAGGAATTATGTGACGTTCCACATACCACTGGAAATGACATGACAAGAACTAGACATCTAGGATATTTTACCTGAAAAATTCACTTTCCTTCATCTCATTATTCCACAATTAAGCATGGGTTCTCTTACTCCACAAAGCGTCTTCCCATGAGGGCTCTCACCATAAGGGGACCACTTTGGAGTTCATCCATATTTACTTCTTATCAACCATGAAAAACCAATAATGAGTCATATTTACATCAAACAATATTGGGTCCATTACCCAAACCTTTGTGCTATGGGGCTTTCTTCAAGGGTTGACATCAATGACAACCAACCTTAATCAACAATACTCTATTTTCCCACTCTTTTATTCCCTCTAGTTTCTCTTCGTGGTTACTTAATCATTTTTTTCCCGACAATGCATTGGTCCACAACTTCACGGATTCACGCGTTTGTGTTTCCAACGACCGCTTCCCCTTTCTTTAAATTGACCGTCTACTGTTCCCTGTCCCACGACTAGCACCCAGAGTTCCACCATATACAAATTGACAGGTGGACTTGCGCGTTGGTTCGATCAACATTGCAACTCTACTTTTTAGTTACCTCCAAATATCATTCGGAGCTCTGGTATATAGAAATTGACAAATATTCAAAATTGCAACCATTCTTAGATCATATGCTTTTCCGTATTATGGTCCACCTATCATGCCCTTTTCCGTGCTGCACATTTTTGCACTGAAAAGTTTCGAGAAATACAATTTAACCATCGGGTCCTCACATATTTAGTGGAACTATTATCACCCCATTTTGAAGCCCGTATGTACGCTTTTCATACTTCTTTATTTGTTCGAATTTCTTTGGCGAATCATCGGTTTAGCGGGTTGAAGAAATATTCAGTTCATAGTTGTTGTTTCCTGTACCCGCGCCCCTTTTTAATTAGTAGTTGGAAATTATATATAAGATCTTATTGCCACGTATGCAAATAGAAATTTCCCTATTCCATACTTAGCCACTTTGGCGGAATTCCGCAAATATACAAACTGGTCACTCAACTGCCCCATCATGATCTCTTCCGTTTTACACATTTTGCACTCAAAAATTCTGAAACATGAAATTTCATTGTGCAACACTCGACTGTCCTGACTATCCCCATAACCCTTTTTTCAATCCCGTCCGACCGCATTTCAGAGCTTGCCATTATTTCCTTGCTCTCTGCCCTCTCCGTCACCTTCGCACTTGTCTATAATAAAAGAAAATAAAAAGTTATATATATATATATATATATATATATATATATATGGAATTACTTGCATTTAATTATAACAAGTCATCATGCAGAAACCATATATATTGTCTTTGATGGGCGAAAGGCTCGAGGACATCTCGTATTCATGCGCATTAAACCAAAATTTGTGGGCGGATTATATTATCCCTTGCGAGTGTTCATTTCAAAATCATGAAATCCCGTTCACACGACGTGCCCTTCGCACGTTCATGAAACCTCAATTCCTTAATTGATCTTCATCGTACCCACCACATTCGCATTTCTAAATATGAAATAAATAAATTTTACTACTAATAGTTCATCATGCACCACCAATACAAGTTGTCATTAATCAATGAAAGGCTCGAGGAGCTTTCCCATTCAGAAGCATTTAACCAAGATTTAGAAAAACGTTACATTATTTGCTCCAAAAATTCATTTAAACCATCATTTGCAACAAATCAACTTTCTCATAAACCTATGGCATCAACTCGACAATAGTTCTATGGAGATACAGTGAACACCTTCGGGCGTGAGGACTAGAACTTCCACTGGTCCAGGGAATTTTCTTATTACTCAACCACTACTGCAGAGAACCAAGTAATTTGAACATCCGGGATTGCTCATGCATGCTGTGTCCCTAAGGTTTTTGACTGTAAGGACCTAGTCTCTTGGTGCACCGATAAATTTATTACAGACCAAATAATTATTCCACTGCACGATGACTCTTCTATTTCTTTGTCACCTCAGGTCTTTCGCCAGATGTTGAAATTGCCCGAGCCAACATTGACATTCAAAGGAGAAGATTGCAAACAATTCCTAGCAAAGCATAATAGCAGATTGGACCTCTTGCCCCATTTTTTGGAATGGCCGAATCTAGTTGCTGAAGATATTACAATTATGCAGGTTAGTTCATTTAGAAATCCATTTTGGGAAATTGCCTGGCTGTTTACAAGAATAACGGGACATGAGTCCACAGGTATTGTTTCATACATGGCTCTTTATATTTTGTATCTCACAGTCAATGAACAAGCCCTTTTTGATTGGGGTAGGTTAATTTCCCATGAAATCTCTTCCCAATTTTCAAGCTACAAAAGGAAAAATAATTTTTATTTGTCATCCTATTTAGTTTTTGCAATAGACATTCTTGTTAATTTCCATAATTGTCTCTATCCAAAAACGTCAACTGGGAATTCCACCCAGTAACGTTCTAGTACCGGGCCTTGTGGAAGCACAAGGCGTTCCATTGTTTTTATGAGGTTTTTAATGGCTTCCTGTCTGTTTTCAAAGTTTTGTTGTTAGGAGAAAATGCTCCCTGCATATCTGAACAGGCAACTAGTTTTTTGCATAATAAGGGGACACTCCAACATTTGGATAATTACACTGTCATAAGAATTTTTGGCTCCACGGAACAACCTGCTCTCCTTCCATTTCACGTTACAAACATAATTTTTATTCCAGAAGTAGAATGTCAATACAACTACTGGTTCCATCTATTCCAAAGGAAGAAAACAAAAACAATTCATTTCTCTGCCTTGGAAAATAGGGGAGTTCATCTTGAAAAACATCAACAAAATTGACGATTTCGCAGCACATTTTAGCATCTCCAACCTTATATATGTTGAATACATAAGAGGATTCGACCCCTATGATATTTTTAGAGAACATTTACAATCACTTGGCCTCGATGATTGTTTTGTAAATAAACACCTGCCCAAAAACAAAGACAGTGACGGTCCTGCCTCTGATACCGACGATGTAGAGATAGTTCAAAGCTGCACTAAATTGTACACGCAACAGGGGAAAGGCCCCAGTGGCAAGAGTGTTCAATCTGCAAATACCACTCCAAAAAGTACGACATCCCAAAGCATCGCTCCAACATCCCATCACAACAACAAAGAAACCCAGAGTTCTTCAAACAGAGGAGGAGATAACGACCCTCCTCACTCTAAAATTGATAGTTCTCACAAGCTTCCAGCAGAGAAGAAGAGGAAAAAAAATGTGGGTCAGGCAGAAGAGCTGGAAATTCAGAGTCAAAACATGGAAGTTGACATTGATCTGGATGCCATGTTCCCCTTCCTTGATCGGCCCCAATACGACATCCACCATAGCCATCCAATGGACATATCCATTACCCAAAATTTTGACAAAGATGAATCCTTCGTGTTCCAGTGTGTTGTTTAAAAAAATCAAAGGAAAATTTTGTTCAGAGGTTGACGTTGCCAACATGAAGCCATCCCAAATCTGTCAACTTCACACCGTGACCAGAGAAGCACTTCATGATTCCATTGGATCCATCAAGACCTAGAATGCCAAATTGAAGGACCGATTCAAGGAATTGGAATACACATTCATTCCTATGCCATTGCTTGTCAATCCTTTGGAAATAGCCATGACTGGAACCCCTGTACCCAATGTAAAAGAATCCTCCACCCTGGTCACATCCTGTAAAGGATATGTGGAGAACAATGTCAAAAAATGAATGGAACTGGTTACCCAGGCATGGAAAATATCACAAACCATCACTTCCCTTGGAACCAGGGCACATAGATTGCTCGATCTTTTGCAAGCCGAATTAAAATATGAAGAAAAATTCTTTTAAAAAACGATCATCCCTTTTGGCAAGATTTTCAACAATATTACAGAAACAAAAAGAAGAGAGGAAGATCTTCCATCAAAAATCGGATCAGCCAATTGAATGCATGTTGAAAACAAAAAGTAAAGAACCCATGTCTCATTGTTCAGTCATGTGAACAAGCCATAGCGAAGAAAGATAAATTATTCACAAAGCTGTCAAATATAGACTTAGCAGGGAAAACCGATGACTTCCAAGACCCCCTCTTAATCACAAACTCCTTGCCCTTAACCAGGAAAGAGTTCAATAAACATGTTGCTGTGTTGAATACCTTGTCTCTCGAAAAGTTTTACAACATCCTTCAATTTGATCAAGCTCACGTCGATGACTGGCTATTCAAATATGCAGTACAGAATGAGGAAATTCATCAGGCTCTCTCTAATATTTCTATCGACTTCTAGGAATTAGAAAATGAAGTTTGCAACATCAAAATTCGGAATGAGATCAACGTCGCCCCAATGAGAAGCTACATTGAAGAATGGGTTGAAAGGCAATTGAAACAAGCCGCCAACGAAAGACAACAAGCAGTTCCCGGCATTCCAGCAGCCGTGGAGAACATCCTTGAAACTGCAGTCGTCGGCAACATCAATGGAACAACAGCTACAAGAAAATAGATAAAGCACTCATGTGTACCCTCATTGTAAGTTTAGTCATCGCATATTTCTTTGTTTCTCATCCCATTTATTCCACTTTCTTAAATACAGATGTATAGGCAAACACTTATACCTTTCCATTTTTTTTCTTTTGCAACTATTGCACTCTATCTTCTTTCCACAATCCTGTTTCTTGTACATATTTCTCTAATGGTCCATGGGAGCCCCAATCCCAGTCTACATGAAAAACACATTGAAATTCCGGTTTATATGTAACAGACTTTAATTTTTTGGTATATTTCAAAATTTGCAGTAGTATGTAACAAACTTTCATTTTTTCACATACTTGAAAAAAAAAATGCATTTAAATTTTTATATGTTAYAGACTCTATTCTTATCTTTCCKCATTCTGTATAACAAATGCATTTGTTTTTTAATATGTTRGAMTTTTWTTCTTATCCTTCAGYASTCTGTATGGCAAATGCATCTACTCTTTTATATGYTACACACTTTTCWTTTTTTATATATTTCAAAATAAATGGCGTTCAACAATGCAAGCRTCATTTACATATACCCCATGTTCACAAATGCATTTAAATTTTTATATTACTTATCTCCTATTAATTTTATGTCATCATATATTTTTATCTTTCACCAGTCCATATGGAAAATGGATTTAAATTTCCAAATTTAATCTTCCACAGTAAACAAATTTTTTACTTTGTTATATACTTTCAAAAAAATTAGGTTTCCTATATACTTTCAAAAATTAGATGCTGCTGTGCTTGCCGACCGTCATTTACTTTTGCCCTATAATCCATGATATACAATTTGCATAACATTTCCCTGATATACATTTTGCACCAAACACTTTATTTCATTTACAATTCGACCCTATTTTCCACAATTTGCTTTCTAACCTCCTTGGCAGGGACTGCGCTGCCACGCAACCTTGTTTATTGTATGGACAATATTTAAATTTCTTGCTTGATAAATTTCCATCCTGCAAAGAAATTTCAGATTGTTGATTATGAGGAATAGAATAATTTTCAGCAATGATATTACTAAAAAAGGAATCTAAAACATAGTTTTGTAGGATTAGAAACTCGGAGGCTGATGGTGTGCTTTGTGTACTTCTCACAGTCAATTCTAATATTATTAGGAATCCATAAATGTGACTAGTATGATGTGAAGTATCCTTGTAACTTTTGTGACCAATCCCTACTAAGAAATAATTCATATGCTTCATGGATGTATACTATGATAATGGAAATTATTTGATGAACTTTTGGGTTTGATGCTACTTGTATTTAGACATATTTAAGTTCACAAATCTATCAAGATGAATTATATGTGTTGAACATTTAATTGGAATTGCATTTATATTTCAACAAATAGAATAGGGCATAATGTTGGAATATTATCTTGAATCTACCAAACACTTATGAACATTTTTCTTGAATATTTCAAAGATCAATAGAAATAGAGGAGATTGGGATTTTGACATTTTACCGAAAAGGGCAACATTAATCATGTTATTTGTTTCTTTAGTAACACTCTTGGTAACATGTATTGGCTGTACATCAAAGTTCTTTAAAGCATTCAACAATAACTTATATTGTTGTGATATTTTAAAAACGTTGATGATAGATATGTTAAGCCTTGATTTTCTTCAAATATTTAATGACATTGTACTCAATGGACTCTTGATTACTAGTAGAAGGTTTACTAGTACTAGGAATGTTTGAGGAAGTCTTGGTAGTAGGTGACACAATCCAATTCTTTTTAGTGTTAATATTTTGAGAGTTAGTTGGGTTTTTTTGTTGCATGAGTCCTTTACTGCTATTATGATAATCACTTTGAATAGGTAATCCTTCCTCAAGCAATTCTTCATCTTCATCCATATTAAAAATGGGAAACATATCCCACAAAACCATGGATGATTCACTAGGTTGTTCCTCAATTTCTTCATTTGCCTTATATTGGCTCACTAGGTTCTTCTACTTGTATACATCCATATAGAAACCTATTTGCTACCATATTCCTAGAATGTATCCATAGATGATGGATTTTTGTTTTAATTATTAGCTTGATGGTAATTGCAAAAAGTATCCATGGTCACCCCTTCTAAATCATGATTTAGGTTTGTACGGGGGGGTTAAATAGATTTAGGAGGAATAAGAATTTTGAAGAAAGGTTTGTATGGCCTATAATTCGAGGTACATTCTCCAATATTCCTTTTGATGTTGATTATTTCATTTGTTAAGTGTTTTCCATGTCCATGGTGTCTTTTTCCTTACCCTTTGTAGCTTGTTTTGGTTGTGTTCTAGGTAGGATAATGTTATTTTTGGGTTGAACAACCTCATTTTTTGTGAATGTAGCTTAGATTTATTTCCATCTCATCATTTTTAATTCTACTTTTTTGGTTTCTTCAAATTTTAATGGGAAGATATGTTTTTCTTATCACTTAACAAGCATGGAAATTGCTTCTAGTAAAGTGTTTGCATAAATTTCAGTATGAATTTCTTGGGTAGGAGATGCTTTGGGTCAAATTTTTTTATGTCATTAAGGTTACCATGGTTGTCTCCTCCCCAAACTTTTCTAAAAATTACTTTTGAAAATCTCCCCAACAAGTGATTGACCCAACTAGTAGGTTGAAATACCAGGTGGAGACCTTATTTTAAAAAGTATAAGGAAAATGTGTACACACCACATCTTTGTGTTGCACATTCATTAACCAAATGGCCAAAATGAACTTTATGATATGATCATCTTGTGGATCAAAAATATTGGGATCAAGTTTTGGTAATAAGCATTCTTTATGTTTTGTAAGGTTGTGCATTTTCTCTACCAATGGAAAATCATTCCAGGGAAACCAAGGTTGATTCTAGTCTTGATTATTTGCTTGATTATTCACTATATTTGAGAAGTTTGCATTAGTATTTGAATTATCTGAATCAAAGTCAAGTTCTGATTAACTTTCAAATTTCTCATTTACTCGTGGAGATGTTGTGAGAAAAAGTGTTGGAGGAATTAGGTCAAGTGGTTGCGAAGTTTCTTGAATTTTTAGTTAAACCAATTTTTCCATAATGTGAACTAAGGTCTAACCCTTAGTTTGAGTCACTATATAAGTGGTATTCCTTCTTTGAGGAAGTAAAGGGGGCACAAGAGAAACACAAATTGTCTAGCATATGCCCAAGCAATTCATCTAAAAGTGTTTAATTATTCAAAAGATATTTCATAAGGTATATCTATTTCATTATCTTTTTCATTGTTTTCCAAATCTTGAGGTCTAGGATTTTCAAAAGAAGTCTCACGATTAAGAAAAATACTTTTTGAAATTGGGTTGTTAGTATGACTTGCATTGAAGATTCCCTCCTTCTAGCACCAATTTTATTGACATGCATGGATTCCAAAAACTCAATAGTAGGGATTAAACCCAAGGAAGAGGACCAATTAGACTCTTCCATGTTTAAAATGGAATAAGCCTTTGGATTAATGGTTGGATGGCCTTTGAATGAGCTTTTTTTTTTGTAAATAAAATAGAACTATATATTGATATTCACATATGTAAGTGTCAATACAAAATCAATAGTTTTCCACCTACCCTGCCACAACTGGGAAACCAGGACAAGTGGCTATCAAAAAACAAGTGCAACTATGACTGTAACTCTAACTGACAAAAAAGATCAGACTGATCAAATGAACAGTGGCCATGGCCGTCTATCTTACATAGCTTGAAAGAGAATTTCAATTCTCTACATAATTGACTAAACCAAAATAAAAACATTAACTCGGGGGAGCTAGCTCAAGCTCGACCGTCCATGGCGTTGTAGGCTGGGACAAAAAATTGTCTGGAAGTTGGGCACCGATTGCTTGTAGGAGGAGCTGTCATCGCATCAAGCAGGAGGTCTAGACATTGTCCCAGGAATTTCTGAATATGTGCATGGTGATCCATTTTCTGCCGCATATTGAAGATGAGCTGAAGGTGCATGTCTGCAAGTTGAATTGGGGTGGGCGGAGGTGACTCCTCCATCATATTTGCATCCACTGCATCCACTGCATCCAATTAGTCTACATCCACTGCATCCACTGTTGCCATTTTTGTCAATGGATTAGCCACTTGAGAGTTGGGAGTAATTTATTCCTCCCCCACGCATTCTCTAGTGCCATAAATATGGTCTGGAGTGTGGGCATTGGGCGGGGAAATTCCTGGGAGAACGCTAGGAGGAGGGGAAAAATTCTCGGGAGGGATAATTTCCTCCTTGAATCGGTAGCTACCACGGTCATTGGTAAGAGTGGGGGTGGGGGACTGGGGTTGTTGAGGATGGTTATGGCATTGGTCGATACGACTGGTGATTATGAGGGAATGCTGAGAGGGGTGAGTCGATTGTGCCTAGTATGGGCACTGTAGTACAACGGAACCCTTCTGGACTTTCCTCTCTCTATGGGCATGGTGTGAGTGTTCAGGTGAGGATTGGGCTAGATTAACAATGGAGGGATGAATCTGGGAGGCCAAACAGGAAGGAACAAGGTGAAAATAATGTGGGAGAGCCAGGGAACTATCGAGAACAGGGTGAAGAGAAAGACGAGGAATAGTCGGGCACAAGGTAGGGGAGGAATGGGAGAATGATCCAACGCACAAGAATACTGGAGAATTGACATGGGAGGGATCCATGAAGTTCGAGGTGATTGCAGGCCTGGTGCAGGTATGCCCAACCTGGTTCACGAAAGGCTGCATTAAGTTTCCTTGGAGTGCCCAATGTACTTCCATTAAACCACAATGAGTGCGGGTTATTCAAACTGGAGGGACGAGAGGTTGGCAACAGAGATTAATATATCCCCACACGACCTAACACCACCTGGATCCCATTGCGTTCCACCTGTCACCCCATCCGGGAGAGGGTAATCCTAAAGAGCTAGCTCCCTGCATTGAAGCAATAGCTGCGAGACCTGGGACTGCCTTGAGTCAATGTAGATGTCTTCTTATGAGTTTACTCCCGCATTCGCTAGCTTGTCCACCACCTTGTTGGCCTCACGTCTTATGTGTGATGTGATTAGAGTAAGGGTGGGCCTGAGAAGAGCTTTCAGGCTGTTGAGGGGCCCAAGGAGGCGCCAACTAGGGGTGGTTTTCTCTGGGTCCTTTCCTATGATGATTTTGGTGGCAAGATTGATGATGAATCTGGAATCCCATTCTATTATTAGACAAGTAAGGTTGTGATCTAAATCCATTTGGATCCCTTTGATTAGTCCCCATATTTTTGCCGAGTTTTTTGTGTCATGTCCTAGACTCTCTGCCAATAAGTACTATATTTGGACAACGTTGTCCCGAATAACAACTCCATACCCAAAGAGACCAAGATTGCCTTTGGAGGCACCATCAAAGTTGACTTTATGGAAACTCGGGGGAGGAGGAAGCCACAAGGAGGGTCTGGGAGATGATGCTTTTTGGGTTGGGTTATGGGGAGAGAGAGTTGGGGTCAGGGAGAAATTCCAAGATATTAGAACAAAGGTTTCAGAGGGATTTGAAGGGAAATATTCATG